>CM065387.1:22347500-22540000 GCA_033060915.1 Euryodendron excelsum
GCCTCCTCCGAGGAGCATTCATGACGTGCGTAGTTTCCATACGCTAGCTTCATTCTATCGGCGGTTTATCCCGAATTTTAGTAGCATCATGGCTCCTATCACAGATTATATGAGAACAGGTCAATTTACTTGGTCGAAGGCGGCGGCCAAAGCGTTTGAGGTAATTAAGCAGAAATTAACCACCGCTCCTGTGCTTTCCTTACCCAATTTTTCTAAACCTTTTGAATTGCATTATGATGCCTCAAATGTTGACATTGGGGCAATCCTTAGCCAAGAAGGTCAGCCAATTGCGTATTTCAGTGAGAAGTTGAAAGGGGTGAAGGCGCACTGTAGCACATATGATGTGGAGTTCTATGCGATTATTCAGGCCTTGAAGCATTTGGTACTCTTATTTGTTACAGAGTGATTTTGTGTTGTTTTCTGACCATGATGCGTTGAAGCACATTAATAGCCAAGATAAGCTCTCAGCAAGGCATGCGAGGTGGGCAATGTACTTACAACAGTTCATGTTCTCCATCAAGCATAAGTCTAGGGTTCAGAATTAGGTGGCTGATGCTCTTAGTCGCCGCACTTATTTACTCACCACTTCGCGTGCCGAGGTAATTAGTTTTGATACTTTTCGTGAGTTTTGCGGACTGACCCTACTTTTGCACCTATTATTCATGAGGTTGAAATAGGGCAGCCTGCGGATTATGTGTTGCTTGATGGGTTCTTGTTCAAGGGGACTCAATTGTGTGTGCCACAGTCAAGCTTACGCCTCAAAATTGTCAAGGAGTTACATGATGAAGGGCATATGGGGAGAGATAAAACATTCCAGCTTGTGGCTGATTCCTATTATTAGCCTTCCATGCGACGTGAAGTGGCCAAGTTTGTTGAGGGGTGCCGCACTTGCCAAGTTTCGAAAGGGACAGCCACCAACGCTGGGTTATACATGCCATTGCCAATTTCGAAGTGGCCTTGGGCGAATGTGAGCATGGACTTTGTCCTAGGGCTACCACGTACACAACGGGGCAGTGACTTTATCTTTGTGGTGTTGGACAGGTTCACAAAAATGGTGCATTTCATTGGGTGTAAGAAAACCAACGATGTCGTCAACATTGCCCTGTTGTACTTTTGAGAAGTGTATCGCCTTCATGGACTGCCTATGTCCATAGTTTTTGATAGGGACTCCAAGTTCCTTAGCCATTTTTGGAGGTGCTTATGGCAGTTGGCTAACGCGAAATTGGACTTTAGCAGTGTTTACCATCCTTAGACAGATGGACAGACTGAGGTGGTGAATTGTTCATTGAGTAATTTGCTGCGGTTTTTATGGAGGAAAATTTGAAGTCATGGGATCAGAAATTGTACCAAGCTAAGTTTGCATTTAATCGGTTGGTGAATCGCAGTTCGGGTTTCAATCCATTCTTTGTCAATTATACATTCTAGCAGCGAGCTCCAATTGACCTAGCTTTTGTTCCCAATTTGAAGAGGGTCCATAAGAAGCCCAAGGATTTTATTAGTGATTTATAGGTGGTTCATAAACAGGTGCAACAGAATTTGCTTGAGTCGACAACAAAGTATAAGGAAGTAGCTGACCAAAAGCGGTGCTTGGTGGAGTTTGATGTGGGGGATTTTGTGTGGGCAGAACTGACCAAGGATTGATATCCAGTGCACGAGTATAACAAACTAGTAGCTTGAAAAATTGGGCCGTATGAGATTGTTGTGAAGAACAATCCTAATGCCTACTAGTTGAAGCTACCAAGCCATGCCAACACTTCCGACACGTTCAACGTGAAGCATCTGATGCCTTACCGTGGTGACAACTCGGAGGAGGAGGAGGAGGTGTCAAATTTATGGGCGAATTCTTTCCAACCTAGGGAGGATGATGCAGATAGCATAGCAGAATACTACTTGGAGACCCGGGGGCGTCATTATGCCCGTGCAGCATGTGGACCAATTACCGATGGTTGGTGAACTTTAATCGACCGTAATTTTTGCTCTATAACTCCGTTTTCTTATTATAATATGTTTTCGGAAAGCTAGTGAGAAGGCGAAGGCCTTGAACAACTATTATATTGTTTTGCGGCCCAAGAAAATGTGAAAAAATGCTTCTAAGTATGATTTTTGGCTCGTTTAGTGTTTTGGACTTATTTTTTTGGGTTTTCGTAGGTTTTTCTTTTAACCCGATTTTTCCTAGGCCCTAAGGTTTCGTGCAACATATTTATACTTTTGTTTGTGACATTTTTCAGTAGTTTTGAGATTAATACAGTTTATGTGCGAGTTTGCACTATTTACCCCAATCGTTTGATGCCTCTTTTCCTGGTGTTCACTTGAATCTACAGGTTTTAGGGAAAAACTCTGAGCCGATATTCTTCGGAATCAACAGCTAAGGTTTGGTTAACGGCCATATGTATCTTTTGCTGCCTCAGAGCCAGCCTGAACCAGTTATAGTCAACGATTGAAGATGATGAGGTGGAGGCTGAGCAGGATTTCATGAGCCAGGTGGATGAATTGGAGGAAGCTGTGGTGGATGGCAGGAGTGACGGGGAAGCTTGAGAACGCAGTAGTAACTTTATTTTACTGGTGGGGGATGAAATTTTTGGGAGCCATGAAGATATTTTGAAGGTGGCATTAGAAGTTGAAGTTCCTTATAGTCCCTATAAGTCTGATGTTAATGTTGATGTGATACAGTCATCAACCCAATTAGATTCAAAGGGGAATGAGATTATGGTGGAAGTTAGTGTTAAAGCTTTGAATACTAATAATCAAATCTCTAAGAAGAAGAAAGAAATAGGGGTTACAAGAAAGTCAAAATAAGTTACCATCCTTCAAAGAAAGGGAAGCAAGATGGCAATCAAAGGCAGAGGAAGGAAAGTGTTTGAAGTATCGGCCAGAAAGGACATAGAGGTATTTAGTTCTGATGTTTCTTCACTTATGTCTAGAAATATTAGAAATAGAAACTTTATTTTACTCAGGCAATTGGAAAACCAGTGTCCGGAGGAAGCAGATGAAACTATATTCATGGGAAAAATTCTGGGCACTGATTTCAAAGGTTCATAGCTGAGTTTCAAAAAGGTTGTAAAGGACTTGGAATGGAAGGATATTGAAAAGGAGGCTAGTAGTAGGAAGGGGAGGCCATCTGATAAGTGATTGGCTCTGGTGTTAATCGTTGAAGGTGTTTGAAATATCGTCTCAATGAAAGTGTTATCTTGGATGTAAGAGGTCTCGGGGGAAGAAACAAGAAAAGCATGATCAGAAAAATGGTGGCAGCTAGGAATATTGATCTTATTATAATTCAAGAAACTAAATGGAAAGTTTGTTCGAACTGGAAGGTTAAAGCTCTATAGGGCTCATATAATATGGAATGGGTTGAGCTGAATTCAGAAGGGGCTTCTGGGGGTCTGTTAACTCTTTGGTGCATTGATTTCTTCACACTGACACACAAGGTCATGGACAAAAATTTCATCTTTTTATTAGGAAAGCTTAAGGGTGATTTCCATTGTGCTTTTGTTAACGTTTATGGTCCTAGACCTAATGAGGACCGTAAGGAGGTATGGATCAAACTGAAGGCCTTAAAGTCCAAGTTTAATATTCCTATTTGTATAGGGGGGACTTCAATGAGATTTTGAGCATAGGAGATAAATCCTCATGTATCAGAATGACATCAGGAATGAAGGATTTTAGAGATTTTGTCAGGTGCACAGATTTAGTGAATACAACAATTTTAGGGAGGAGGTTCACTTGGTCCAACATGCAAGAAAAAGAAGTTTGGAGCAGATTGGACAGATTCTTATGTTGTTCTGAGTGGTATGCAAAATTCAAATGTGCTTAATGGGGTTTGTAGAAGTCTTTTCTGATCATTGTGTTGTGTTGTTAACAGACGAGGAGAGTAATTGGGGCCCAAAACCTTTTAGAATCTTTGATTCTTGGTTCAAAATGGGTGAATTTTCAGCTATGGTTGAATAGCAGTGGAAGATGTCAAAGGCTCAAGGGTGGGGGGGCTTTGTTTTGCTTAAGAAACTGTAGAAGGTCAAAACAAGAATTAAAAAATGGAAAAGAGAGGGTTCAACTGATTGGAGCAGTAAAATTAAGGAATTGGACTTTGAATTGCTAATGATTAATGTTCAAATGGAAACTCATGGTTACCAACAATCATTGACGAAGGACAAAAGGGACCTTAAAAGTAAGTTAGCATTGTGCTATCTTAGATAGGAATCTAATGTGAGGCAGAGATCCATAATGACATGGCTAAAAAAAGGTGATGGCAACAACAGATTCTTCCATACAATGATGAGGGTGAGACAAAGAAGGAATTTCATTGGACAAGTAATTAAGGATGGCACAGTAATAATGGCTCCTATCTTGATCAAGGTGGAGATTTTCAATTATTTTGAAAACACTTTTAAGGAATCAATGATCATCAGATCTGAGCTGGAAGGAGTTTTGAGAAAGAATTTGGGTGAAGGGAGTAGGAGGGGATTGGAGGAGCCTTTTGAGAAAAAGGAGATCTTTGAAGCAGTTGTTCTTATAAAGGCAACAAGGCCCTTGGGCTAGATAGATTCAACCTGTGTTTCTTTAAGAAATTTTGGGGGTTAATCAAACTTAAGGCAATTCGTTTTATGGATGAGTTTCACAAAAATGCTAAATTATCTTCAAGAATTAACTCTTCCTTTTTAATGCACATTCCAAAAGAGGAGTTGCCAAAGACCCTATCAGGTTATAGGCCTATTAGTCTCATTACATCTTTGTATAAAGTTTTATCTAAAACTTTGGTTAATAGATTGAAAAATGTTATGGGTGAAGTCATTAGTGATAATTAATATGCTTTTATAAAGGTAGACAAATATTGGATGGGGTGTTAATTGCTAATGAGGTAATCCATAAGTGGAAAAGTAAAGGGAGAAAAGGGGTAGTGTTGAAGCTGGACTTCTAGAAGGCTTATGATTCAATTAACTGGTCATTTTCTAATGTAAATGATAATGAAAATGGGATTTGGTCAGATGTGGATAAAATGGATGGAGGAGTGTGTCACAACTGGGAAGATTTCTATTCTTGTTAATGGGGCAGCTACTAAGGAATTCTCAATGCAAAGAGGGCAAAGACAGGGAGATGCTTTAACACATCTCCTGCTTAATGTGGTGGTTGAGGGCCTTAATGAGTTGCTTATCAGAGCAGTTGACCTTAAGCTAATAAAGGGGTTCAAATTTGGTTCTCAAGGCCTAATGATATCACATCTCTAATTTGCAGATGACACAATTGTCACGCCTAGATTTTTCGCACTCGAGGAATACACACACAAGGGGAAAAAATACTATACTCTCTCGCTAGAACTCATCCTCCTAGAAGAATGAATGCGACTAGGTTTGAATTGAAAATTGATTTGAATAAAGGGCTTTTGGAAATTTTTTAAGCCATTTTTTGAAAAATAACTCCATTTGGTCTTTCGAAAAAAGTAATCTAAGTTCGGAGGATGGTTACGTGTAGGGAAGACACACTAACCCATCACCTTACCTCACCCTTGCGGTACCTAAATGTCTATTCATCCTATATTCACCTATTACAGTCTTCGATTAATACATGTCCAAAACTATCCACTTTTAGAAAAAGAATGTTTAAAAGAATGATGCATGATATGCAATTGCAAGAGAAGAGAGTTTGAAAATAGATTTGGAAATAGATTTGAAAAGAAATTGATTTAATTTGAAATGATAGATTTGATTTTGAAAGAAAGTTTTGGAGATTGGAAATAAAGATTTGGAAATAAAAATTTAAAATTGGAAGTTTGAAGTAGATCATGGAATTAGAAGTTGGAAAAAGGTTGTGGAATTGGAGATTTGAAAAGAGTTATGACCGCATCGATGAGGGTTGCCTACGTATCTCTTTGGAGGAATCTGGCTAGTTGTAGTTCAGACAAGAGTCTGATAGAAGATAGAAGATTTTGATTGGAAAAAGAAATTGATTTGAAAAAGGGTTTGATTTGAACTTAGAATAGAAGATTGAAATTTGGAATTTGGAATAGAAAATATTAGACTTTGATTTGGAAAGATAGAACTTCGAAGAAGGATTTGGACTTGTTTTGGAAATATTGAGATTTAGGAAACCTAGAGTTAGGAAAGATAGGATTTAGGAAAGACCTGAGGTTTAAGAAAGATTTGACTTGACTTGAAGGGTTTTAAAAAAGATTTGACTCGAATGTTGGACTTGGAAGATTCGGAAAGATTGGATTTAGGAAAGATTAGATTTATGAGAGGTTCAAATTAGGAAAGTGTCATTTTAGGAAAGTTTCGTTTTCGGAAAGTTTCATTTACGAAAGTTTTCAAATTTGGAAAGTTTCGATTTGAGAATATTTTGAAATAGAAAAGTTTTGAAATTGGGAAGAGTTTGAATAAGAAAAAGTTTAATTTAAGAAAGATTTAGAGTTTAGAAAGTTTAGAACTTAGAAAGTTTTGAATTTAGAAAGTTTTCACTTAAGAAAGTTTTGGATTTTGAAAGATTTGAAATTTAGGATTTTTAGAAAGATTCGAAGTTTGAGTTTTAGAAATTTTTGAAATTAGGGAAAGGTTTGAGTTTTGGAAAATTTAGATTTGGAAAGGCATGGAATTAAGAAAGGTTGGAATTTAGGAAAGATTTGGAAGGTTAAAGTTTAAGGAAGATTTGAAAGTTTAGGTTTTGGAAACTTAAGGTTTAGGAAAGTACAAGATTAAGAAGGATTTGAATTAGGAAAGATTTCGATTTGGAAGGATTGAGATTCCTATTTCCCAAAACAAAGGATTGGATTTTGTTTCTAAAAGAGGTGATTTGTTTTTGTTTCCAAAAATAGAGGATTGTATCTAGTTTCCTCAAGGAAAGATTGGATTTGATTTCCTAAAGGGAAGATTGGATTTGGCATGGAATTGGAAAGATGAAGTTTTTGGAAATCCTAGATTTTGAAGACAATAAGTTTTGATGTAGAAAATAGGTTTTGAAAACTTATGATTTTGATGTAAAAAAGGAGATTTTGGAAACCTAAGTTTTAAGGTAAGATTGAAAATCATGTTTTGAGAAGGAAAATTAGGATTTCCTAATTGTTGGCTATAGGGCTCGACTTGGGTTCCAAGGTAAAGAGTTTTTGAAAAGTGAATTTTTGGAAAGAGAGATTTTGGAAAAGTGAACTTTTGAAAAGAGAGTTTTTGGAAAGAGTTTTTAGGAAGGAAGTCTAGGGAGTGTTTCTACAAAATGAATTTTGAAGAGAGCATTTTGGAAAGAAGTTTAAAAAGGAGTTTTGGAAAATAGATTTTTTGAAGAGAGTTTTTAGAAAAAAATTTTGGAAAGAAAATTGAAGAGAGTTTTTAGAAAGTATGTTGGGAAAAAGGATTTTTAGAAAGAGAGATTTTTGAGAAGAGAGTTTTCTTGAAAAGTCCATAAAAAATATCTCACTTTCCTAAAGCGACTCTAACCATAAGAAGGCTAGAACCACTTTAGGATAGTGGTTTTGAAAACAATAAGGATTTGAAAATATAGACCATATTGGTCACTTTAAATATAACACTTTCCTAAAGCAACCCTAGCCACGGAAATGCTAGAATTACCTTAGGATTGTGATTTTGAAAATAAGTTTTCAAAAAGAGGATTTTAACATAAGTTTTGAAAACGATTTTAATGCAAGTTTTGAAAACAAGTTGGAAAACGAATTTTGGAGGAATGTAAGATCATGATATGCACAATGCAAATTGGGGTCGTAAACATACAAGGTTAAGGCTTCACCACCTAATCAAAGGGGCCGAACCCACATGGTCTCCAGTTAGACTAAGAGAAAGCCTCCGACACTGTGACTTTCAATAGCTTAATCCTACACATGGACTGGGAAGTCCCTTGTTTCAAGCATGCAAGAAAGGAGGGAAGAAGATGAGGGATTAAATAGAAGAAAACCCAAGTGGGTTAGGAGAAAGAAGAGAGAGGGGGAGTTGCGTAAACGTAAATAGGAAGCCCACCTTGTGTCTTCTTTATTCACTTTGTTTTACTTGCTTGCTTTGCTTCGGTCCTCGCTTCGCTTTGTGTCAGTCTTCAAGGGCTTGTCTTGATCTTCGGGAGCTTCAGGTTGCAGCACTTCAAGTCTTTAATGGAGGTTTTGGAGGCTAGTGTATGGGTGTATATGAGAGCCATGGTTTGTGTATGGGGTTAGGGCTTAGAGAACCTAAAGAAGACTAGGGTTTAGAGAGGCTACGAGCTCTGTATATCGAAGAGGAGAGTTTTTAGATTGAGTTTGTGGACCCTTTTCACAAGGGAGGAGGTTTCCTTACTTATAGAGGAAGGAATGATCTGGCATATGTTACAGTGGCGCCAGCCCAAAAATCCTTCTAGTGGCGCCAATCACTTAGGAATGTTTTAAGGTTGGCAAACAACGTATATTCAAAAGATTTGAGCGCCTGTACTAGTGACTATCATACAATTTTTAACCTGGCCTCACTAGGAGTGGCTCCGGAAGGTTCGAGAATGATTTGAATGGCCGGGAATGGCCTCAAAGGCCGAAAAGGGATAAGAACCCTTGGAGTAATAGACTTGAAGAATGATGACAAGATATGTTGGAATGGTTGACCGGGCCATTAGGGGCAAAACGGTTAACTAGACCAGAAAACTACTGGGATGGACTTGGAATGTCCTGGAAGAAGAATCGAGGTTTGGAAACATTACTTAGAATATTCCAGGAGGTTACCAGTTTTGTACCCAAAGCCGGTGTGGTTAGAAGAGGTGACCGGCCCACCAAGGGTAAACAGTCATTTTGCATCGGGTTTGCCGAAACTAGCTCAAAATGATTCGAAAAGATAATGGAAGGTCGAGATTACTATAAGAAACATTCTTGAGAGATTACCGGTTTGATACCTAGAGCCGATGTGGTTCCTAGGGCGCTCAGAGGCTTAGGGGCAAAATCGTCATCTTAGCCATAATGTCTCGGAATTGGCCCAAAACTGACTAGAAGGTAGCTAATCATGCCGAATTATCTTTAAGACAATCTTGGAAGGGTGGACTTACGGTTCTGAGGACTTAGGTACTTTCTCGAGAAACATGCCGGAAATGGCCCTAGGGGGTAGTTTGGTCATTTTTTACCGAAGTGGGCTAGTAAGCACCGGTGTTAACCTGGGTTTTGCGTGTTTCCATCACTCTGATGGCGGTCCCGTGATATAGGGGTTTGCTGGCAATTCCCTATATCGACCTGTTTACGAGTGTTTCCACTAGTCTAGCGGTTGCGATGTTTACGAGTATTTTCGTTACTCTAACGGGTCACGATCATTCTAGAGACTGCCTAATCTTTGGAAGCTGCTAGGTAGACTTAGCGCCTGAGGAATCAACTTTCTTGAAAGGCGTGCCATAACGGACATTTCTTCATTGGTGGGCTAGCAGGTGCCAAAGGTGAACCGTTCTACCATCTCGGGGACTTGGGGTCTCGTCACGATCGACGAATTTGAAGGGACTTACCGTTCCGAAGAATTTCTTCAGAAACATGCCGGATTGGATGGTCTTACCACCTCGATGAATCAACTTTCTCGAAAGGTGTGCTGAATTTAATTGGAATTGGAATTGAAATTGGAAATGGGGCTTACTGTCTTCGAAAAGACGTGCCTATTGAAATTTGAACGATTAATGCCCCCAAGGGCATTTTGGTTAATTTGCTTCTATTTGGGCCCAAAGGGCCCGCGAAGCGATTGATTGATAGGATTAGACTTGGAAAGTTGATTTAAATTTGAATATGTCCATATTGACTTGCATATAAGTCTAGATGGATTGGAGATTGCCGAGCAGGAAAAAATGGGGTGCTTACAGCTGCCCCTCTTTTTTTATTTTTGCTTGTCAAAGACAGAAAACGATAGAGTAAGAGTCCCATGTTGACCGTGAGGTGGTCGGAGGGACGGACTTTGGAAATATTTTGAAAACGGGAGTTTGGAAATGGATATTGGGCCCAAAAGGCCTTTAAATCTAGTTTTGGCGGGAAAAAGGGCAAAACTGTCTAAAATTTGGAACTGGCGCCACTAGTAGTGGCACCTTTGGAAGAATTGGCTTGGCGCCATTGCTAGTGACCCCAGGCTTGGGATCAAAACTAGCAACATTTCTGGTTTGAACACTTGCGGGATTTGAAAGATTTTCACAAAACCAAGAGGCATTGCGAGGAAACCGACTTAGACATTGAAGGAACACCTCTTAGGGACCATGGGGGATTGCCGAAAGTAGACACCGTTGCCGAAAAAGTCGCCAGAAAGAAAGATTTTGCCGGAGAACTCTAAGAGGTGAGTTTTTGATTTTATATTAATTTTGATGTGTAGAATTCCTTTTGAACCATGTGAATATGGGAAATTGATGTTTTGAACACTGTGGTGAAGTTATTTTTGCATTTCGGTGCTTGTTTGATTGAATTTGAGTGATTTTACGTGATTATGTGAATGGGGTTTCTGTAGAAATTGGGGGTTTATCCCTACAGCTTTGGGTATTGAACTTTTAGGCTAGATTTTTATATCGTGTGCCTTACAAAAATGTGTTTAACAGTCGTATGAAGTTTTATGATTTTTTAAAAACTTTTTAAATTTTTTATTTTGTGAAAAATAGAAAAAGACTTAGAAAAATAGGAAAAATGGAGGAAATTGAGAAAGTGATGAAATTAATGGAGTTTAAAATTTAGAAAAATGTAGGAATTTTTTAGAAAATATTTGAAATGGTTTTGAGGGAGTTTAGGATCACTTTGAAAACAATTGATTTGTTGAAAAATAAAACAAGTCTTTTAAAAAGTTTGGAAATTTGAAAAGTGTGTGCAGGTGTTGGTGCTATGTGATTGTGACGTTGTAGAGTGCATGGTTTGTATTGTGTGTTGATGTTATGAGTGTGGTAGGGACCATTTTTAAGCAGAACTCTGCTGGAATTTTTAGAAATTAGGGAAAGAGTTGGAAAAGTTTTGGAATAAAATCTTTTTGAAAGAAAAAGACAGAAAACCCTAGAGATTCAGAAAACTTATTTTGACTTGAAGTTGAAAAACCAAAATGTATAGGAAATTCGTTTTGACGTGAAAGATTAAAATCAAAATGTGTAGAAAATTCATTTTAACTTAGAAGACTAGACTCTTGAAGATAAACGAAAAGATTTGGAATTTGATAAAAATTTTGGAACAGGGATTTTTTTTTTGCCAAAACAGACTTTTTAAAGAAGAATTTTTGGAAAGTCTAGAATATTGACAAGATTGGAAAATTTTTGAAATGGAACTTTGAGATTTTAGATTGCGGCTCCTAGAATAGATTTTTGGGAAGAAAAATATTTTAGAATTTGACTTTCAAGAATTAATTTTGAATTGCAAGGGAATTAGAAAATCTTTTGAAAATGGATCTTTAGAGGAAATAGGTTTTTTTTTTTTTTTTTGAAAAACTCAGAGAAAAGGATTAGGAAACCCTTTAAGAAGCTAAATTTAAGAAATTTTCTGAGAGTTGAGTTTCAAAATCCTTTTGAGTTGGCTAGAGTGAGATCCACTAATAGTTGTTTTTATTTTATTTTATTTTAATTTATTTTATTTTTGGTTATCATTATTACTATAATTTATTTTGCTTTTATTTCTCATTTGCATATACCGTATATTAAAACTTCTTATCTCAGTTTACCTTTGCAGAATGGCGGATGCGAGTGATGATGGTTCCGAGAGGAGACGCCACTCAGGGAAGGCGGCCCAGACAGATTCTGCCAGTGGTTCCAGTCGATCCAGGGGTAGCTGGCTATCTACTAGACAAGCGTTGTCTAATCAGAGTGGACGGGGGAGTAGGCCACCTGTTGACCCCTTTCCTCTAGTTGAGCAGGCATTTGAGGAGGAGATTAGTGCAGAGGAGGAGGTACTGGGTCTTGGTGATCAAGTGACTGGTTATGGGAGGGCCTCCATCAAACATAGGCAGACAGACGCTGAGCTTGGCAACTTGGTGGTACCAGATATTCCACTGCCGGGAGATCTTGTTTATCATCCCAGTGTGTATTCTAGACAGTATTTGCCCCTTCCGTGGGTACACACAGCTTTCAAGGAGGCTGTTCATCAAGTATTTGTGACCATGTAGTGAGCGGCTCCATCCTACCGTGCTTTCTTGGTAGAGATTAGGTTCGGGGCTTTCATGGGATTATAGGCTAACTGCCTGAACCAACATCTGTTGTTGGCGCTTATTGAAAGGTGGTTTGGAGAGACCGGGACTTTCCATTTTGTTGGCATTGAGCTGGGTCCCACCCCACTAGATTGGGTTATCATCACAGGGCTTTCCTTCGTTGGTCGGCGGATCACCTTGTAGTCAGTCAGTAGGGATGATGCATGCATTTTGCTGGACTTGCCCCATCCCGAGCGTCCTGCTTTCCCAGTTTCCTGGCTCAGTCGGGAACACAATACTTTTGTTGTTGAACCATCACCTGCCCAACGAGACGTCATGAGGCGGCGACTTGTTTTGTACATCATCTTCAGCTGCTTCTGCAAAAACAACAAGTCGCTCGTGCCTTTTCGATTGGTAAGTATAGTGACTGAGCTTAGGGCTTTGTCTGAGCTAGATTGGGGGTCCTTCTCCTTTGGCTGCTTCTTACGATCGATGTGGGTCCGGACCTCCTCTCATTGGGGCAACATGGCTAGTTTCTAGCCTTTTCTTATTTGGTGGAGCTCTGAGTACCTGCTTGTTCGTCGCCCTGCAGTTATCGAGGGTGACCTTTATCCTCGTGCTTTGAGGTGGACTCGTGATCGGGTAGCCTAGCGATCACAAATCACTGATTTCGTGATGCTATGGGTGAACCTAGAGTTGATTGAGGTGAAGGATGTGACCTGGAGGCCCTTCATTGGATCAGTTCATTATGAGACGATGCGGTACTTGGTCCTGTTGTCCCTATCGAGGGCTTCCTTTCTCAGTGATGATTATTAGGAATCTTACCTAGGAGATCGTCACTGGTGCCAGTTTCACAAGGAGTTCAGGTCAGCAAAAGATCCGCCAAAGTACATGTTTGGAGCTTTGGTGGAGGGAGTTCCTATTCCTTATCAGGAGCGCCAGCCGAGTGTTAGGTTCTTACTTCCTCCGGATACGGACTACGCTGCACACTTCGGGGCTTATTTTGTTGGTGCCTTCACCTGGTTTGAGGTAGTAGTCAGCGGATATGTTGTTGGCCAGAAGGTAGTCGACTTGTGGCGTTGTGCCGAGGGATACGTGCCTCAGGCTGAATTTATTGCCGTGAGGGACCAGAAGGATCGATACCAGACGGAGCGAGATCAGTACCAAGCAGAGGTAGCTTCCTTGATAACCCGGTTAGCCCAAATGGGAGGTGGCGGGGTATGTCATCTTTTTCTTCCTTCTTTTTGGTCTGCTGTTGTTTAGTTATTCTTTCATGTGGCTGATTTTAGTTCTATCTTCTTTGTAAGATGCTGGTGCTTCTAGTAGCTATCCACCAACTCCAGATCTAGGTTTTGGAGAATTCGATCCCGAGGATATTGATTTCGATCTTTGACAGATGCCCTTTGCCATAGACCCTGATTTGCTCTTGCCCTTATCCTGGAGATGTATTTATGTTAGACATTTTTATTTTGTAAATTTTGTACAAAGATGGATATTTATGATAATTAGATGCATGGATAGGGAAAGATATGTATGATTTTTACAGCTATGTATATGATCAGATGCAAGTGTAGAGACAATGATGATGTATATTTATTACATGGGTTGATATTAAACTGTATTGGTGACTTCTATTTCTACAGAGAGTTATGTCCTATGTATGCGAAGCTCATGCAGATTTTTTTTTTATGAAGATGCATACACATATTAGAAATATTCTAGTTAATGGATTGACAAGGGGTGCTGTCAAACTCAGTATCTTCAGAATGGTAACTCCTTCCTTGTTGGGGGCCTAGCCTCTCCTTTGGTTCAACCTTACTTTGCCTGGATGATAGCAGTTCGTAACTTTCTCAACCTTTTGACTGCCTCCATTTCTCTACCTTGGGGTTACTGTATAGGATTATTAGGCTGAAATGCTCAACTCTTGGGGCTTCAGCAATAGCTTACCTGACATTTAGCAGAGTGATAGATGGCCAATCTTTCAATCTGAGGAGAATTTTCTTTAAGACCATAATGTAGACTAGGTTATGGGGTTTTCGAAACAACGGCATATGTAGGCTCAAATTCGATGTTACTTTCAACAGGGTTTAAATCCATACTGTCTGTGACTATTTTTCCTAGTAGGGTTAGCATCCTTCCTCAGCTTCGGCAACGTGTCTAGCTCATTTAGATCAAGCAATCCATTTTCAATTAGAGTGGACTTCAGTAGGGTTGTAATGTAGGCCATGGTTTCGGAGTTTTACAAGAAAAGGTAAAGGCTCGAACCTATTGTTTATACTGAGCTTCTTTATAACCTAGGATCACCTTTAAATTTCCTTCTCGCTTTTACTACATACTTCTCAGAGTGAAAATGACTCTTTTCTTTCAACCTTTCTATATGCTTTTTGAGATAAACATTACACTCTTCTCTTTCGGCCTTCTTATTATGCTTTTCAAGATGGCTCAATCATGGTTTTCTTTAGGCCTTCTTTTTTTGTTTATTTTTTTATTTTCGGCCTCTTGCCCCTTGGCAACTCCTTTCCTTCGCTTTTCCTTTTTCCTTTTTATCTCCTTTATTTCCTTTTATGAAATGAACACTTCTACCACCCTTTTTTCCTTAGACTTTTTCTTTAACAATTTAATCTAACCCAATGTGGGCGGTGATCCCTAGGTTGGAGTTTTCTCGAAAAAGATAAATGGCCCAATGGGTTTAGCAAGGGGTTGCTTCTGACTGTAAGAGAAATGAAATGAGGGCCTTTTTTCACTTTGAACTAAATTGTTGATCTATAAAGCCTTCACTACTGCCCTAGCACGATAGAGGATGGATACTATTCCTAGAGTTCTCGACTATTGTCTGCCCCAGTGTGGGGGGACGGTCTTAGATTGGGGCTAACAAGGAATATTTCGCTCACTGCGAAGCACTAGGGACTAAGCAAGGGGAATATAAATACATTTTTTTCCTTTACATGGGAGAAATGAAATATGGCTCCTCTTCACTTTGATAATCTGGCCACACATCACTTAGCCTCGGTGTCTTGCAAGTGTTGCCTTTGGGTAGTTTCCTCACTCATCCTTATACTCTCTTTCTTCGGAAAGTTGATTATTTGGCGAGCGGCTAACTCATGCTATCATCTCTTTAAGTTAGATCATTCTATAAGATAAATCATACCCCTTGCGTAGGAAACATTCACCATTCACAAGAGAAATATGAGATAACAGCAATGAATGAAGAGACTATTACTTGATCATTATTATTATTATTATTTATGAAAAGCATAGAGTTCTTAAGCAATATAGAAATGTAAACATTAATTTAAAGACGTCAAATAAAAGGGATAGAAAGAAAGTGGGTGAAAACACCCTTCTCTTGTATGCTTTTGACGGGAGAGTCCTTCTTCTTTAGTAAGGCTTTGGGACGATGCGCACATCTTTAAAACTGTTCTTACTACTTGCCTCCAGGCAGGTTACTAGATTCCCATGGGAATAGTTGAGGTTGGTGCAATTGTCGATTTCTTCCTCCTTTATTGTTGCAGACACAACCATGTGTCCCCCAAGATCTGTAACTGTCTCATGGTGTTTCCTCCTTTTCTTAGCTACTCTGTCTTCAAGTCTAGTTTCCTCTTCTTCTTTGTTTGCCCCAAATGGATAGGTCTGTTTACTTTCTTC
The DNA here is from genome assembly GCA_033060915.1 of Euryodendron excelsum. NCBI lineage: Eukaryota > Viridiplantae > Streptophyta > Magnoliopsida > Ericales > Pentaphylacaceae > Euryodendron > Euryodendron excelsum. Next base: position 22,363,199 of record CM065387.1, read on the forward strand.
CAGCTGAATTGACTTAACCCGGGCCTTAGGTTTCTCGCTTTTGCATTCGGCTATGCTCTATTGCCCCTCAGGTGTGCATAGCGGTGGGTTCTTATTATCGAGTTTAAATGGCTCCTGGTCAACCTTCTCGGTAGATTCATCTACTAGTTCATCCTCGGGGACTAGCATATTATCGGGGTTGCACCATGACCAGACATGGTATGGTTCCTCATCTCCCTATTCCGTTTCCTCCCCATCCTCTTAATGTATCTCTTGGCATGTGGCGAACCAGATCTTGTTGTTAGCAAACTCCGTAATGACGTTGACGGTGTGGTCTGGTAGAAGGTCCATAGTGATGTTCGGAGGAGGGTTCACTGGTCGTAAGCCGATGATCTTGTTATCTATCAAGTCTTGAATCTTATGCTTGAGGGTCAAACAATCTTCAATGTCATGTCCTTGGCCACTTGAATGGTACTCACAACTTGCTGCAGATTCAAAGTAATGAGGCAGAGGATTAGGCCGAGGTCGAGCAGGTATAGGTTTTAGATATTCGGCCGCTAGGAGACCAAAATAGGCCGTGGTTTGTGAACACGCGAGTTTAGTAAATGTTCATTTTTTTCCACTTGTTCACCTAGGCTGAGGAAGTGTTGCAGATGTTTTTGAAGATTGAGAACTGAGTTTTGGTGATGTCACAAACGGGTTGATGGTTCGGGAATTGAAGGGGCTTTGGGTTCCATGTTTCAAAGTGGGACGATTTTCGGTGTTAGGGCCAAATGGGTTGGGCTGGTATCCGTAGGAGAGATTATATAATCCAGGGGTTTGGTTAGAGGTTGGTTTGGAAGGTATCGGAGCAAGGCCCTTGTCCTGGGGAGGTTGTTGGTAAGCGATGGTCGGGGCATAGTCTTGGTCTTCCTTCTTCATCCTTTTTTGTCCATCATGGGTTTGGGCTTGCGAGGACTCTACTTGCTCATGGGTTGTAGCTCCTGCATAGAATAAGAGTAAGGAGAGCATGCCTTCCATTTTAGTCATCCTATGTCTGAGTCCTTTTGCTTCCCGCTAGTAATAGAGTTAGGGCGTCAAGTGTGAGCAACTCCATGAGTGTTTCTTAGCTTTCAGCCTGTAACAGTGGAGGACGAGGAGAGGTACCTGAAACTAGCAAAAGGAAAAAAAGGTTAGTGTCTTATTTTGACAAATTTTTATGCAATGCATGTCTTAAAGATGCCCCTACTCCAGAGAAAAACTAATCATGATGTATTAGCTCACTTTTAGAGATAGGGGGTTTACCCCTGTATGCAAATAACTTACCATTGATCAAGCATCTATACTCATTCTTACATTCATCCATTTGCGGGAAAGGAGTGCATTGAATTTCTGGGTTTAAAACAAAAGAGACAAAGTATACTTTAATAGGGGGAGGGGGAACATGTTTCTTTGGACTTTCACCTATCTAATTTTATATAAGAAATCCTAAACTACTCTTGAGTCTTCGGATTTGCCTTCGTTGGGTTTGATGTTGAGGAGATCGCTGAGAGACCTTGTTGATCGATTGCCCCTTGTCTTCTTGGCAACCCTATCTCCGCAATCATAAAGGGATTGGGGCCCCTCTTTTGGAATGAATTGATGTGGATGCCATGAGTCCTTAGGGTTACATGGGAACCCTTAGGGTTTGGGTAAGTTTAATGTAAGGGAGAGTGACCTTGGTGCCACTCTCTTTGGGTTGATCATATGCATGAGAAAGCAGTGACTTGAGTTACTTTGGAACTCTCATCTTGACGTGGAATATAGAATGCATGAACACGAATGCAAAAGCATTGAGAGAGAGAATGCAATTGCGAAGTAAATGTACATGAACAGTTAGACAATCATTATAACAGTAAGAACATAGTAATTATAATAACAGGAATAAACAGTTATAAAGAAAAATAAAAACGATCGCCCTTTCTTCCATGGTTGTGAAAACGGTGTGCATGTCCTAATCTGGCAGAGGTTCGGCTATGCAAGGTGTCTATATAAGCATGAGGTTGAGGGTTTACTAATGCGTCTTAAAAAGGCTCGGGTCCCGGATCTTCAAACCTAGGCCCACTCCCCGAGGTGGTGCCATGATCGGTTGGTGATTCGAGCGGGGGAACCATAAAGAGGCCGTAGGCAAAGAAATTGACACAGTATCTTGCCCACAACTAATATACTGTTCCCCCTACTAACTAGAAGGGACATATCAGGGTAAAAAAGCAAGTATGCAGAATGCAAGTGCGCGTGTAGTGTGTGTGTGATTTTTGAAAGCGGAGAAAAGAGCCCAACAACTCCAGTCCATCCTGTTCATCACATTCATGCATAGTAGTTAATAAAATGATATTGTAAACAAAAGCACACCTACAAAACAAAGATGCAAGAGTTAGTATGTGGATGACAAACTTAATACAAGATAATATGAATGAAGTTAAATATATATATATTTTTTTAAATAACTTTCAAAATTTGGTTTTGAAAACTAAAAATGGATAAAATTGGACAAATTAATTGAAGACTCTACATGGGTGAAAGGAGAAGAGGCATGACTACGGCCTAACCCGCTAAGTGTCCCTAATGGAGTAGCCAACTGTCGTGCCCAGATTTTTAGCACTTGAGGAATACACATACAAGTGGGAAAAATACTGTACTCTCTCGCTAGAACTCATCCTCTTAGAAGAATGAGTGTGACTAGGTTTGAATTAAAAATTGATTTGAATAAAGGGCTTTTGGAAAACATTTGGAGTCGCCACCTAACTTGATTAAGGTGAGTTTGGTCACCTAAAAATTAAGCACAATCCGAAGATTATACTTAGGGTTTTTGAAAACAATTTTGAAAATACTTCTTCAAAAGAGGGTTTTTAAGAAAATAGGTTGTTTGGTAACCTTTGGAAAACTTTTAAGCCCTTTTTTGAAAAATAACTTCATTTGGTCTTTCGAAAACAGTGATCTAAGTTCGGAGGATGGTTATGTATAGAGAAGATGCACTAAGCCATCACCTTACCCCGTCCTTGCAGTACCTACATGTCTATTTACCATAGATTTACCTATTAGAGTCTTCAATTAATACATGGCCAAAACTATCCACTTTTAGAAAAGGAATGTTTAAATGAATTATGCATGACATGCAATTACAAGAGAAGAGAGTTTGAAAATAGATTTGGAAATAAATTTGAAAAGAACTTCATTTGATTTGAAAAGATAGATTTTTTGAAAGAAATTTTTGGAGATTGGAAATAAAGATTTGGAATTGGAAGTTTGAAGTAGATCATGAAATTAAAAGTTGGTAAAAGGCTGTGGAATTGGAGATTTGAAAAGAGTTATGACTGCACCTATGAGGGTTGCCTACGCATCCTTTTGGATGAATCAGGTCAGTCATAGTTTGGACAAGAGTCCGATAGAAGATAGAAAATTTTGATTGGAAAAAGAAATTGATTTGAAAAAGGGTTTAATTTGAACTTAGAATAGAAGATTGGAATTTGAAATTTAGAATTGAAAATATTAGACTTTGATTTAGAAAGATAGAACTTCGAAGAAGGATTTGGACTTGTTTTGGAAAGATTGAGATTTAGAAAACTTAGAGTTAGGAAAGATAGGATTTAGAAAAGACCTAAGATCTAAGAAAGATTTGCCTTGACTTGGAAGGGTTTTAGAAAAGATTTGACTCGAATGTTGGACTTAGAAGATTAGGGAAAGATTGGATTTAGGAATGATTAGATTTAGGAAAGGTTCAAATTAGGAAAGTGTCATTTTAGGAAAGTTTTATTTTCAGAAAGTTTCATTTATGAAAGTTTTCAAATTAGGAAAGTTTCGATTTGGGAATATTTTGAAATAGGAAAGCTTTTGAAATAGGAAAGTTTTGAAATTGGGAAGAGTTTGAATCAGGAAAAGTTTAATTTAAGAAAGATTTGGAGTTTGGAAGGTTTAAAACTTAGAAAGTTTCGAATTTAAAATGTTTTGACTTAAAAAAGTTTTGGATTTTAAAAGTTTTGAAATTTAGGATTTTTAGAAAGATTCGAAGTTTGAGTTTCAGAAATTCTTGAAATTAGGAAAAGGTTTGAGTTTTGAAAAATTTAGATTTGAAAAGTTAAAATTTGGAAAGGCATGGAATTAAGAAAGGTTGGAATTTAGAAAAGATTTGGAAGCTTAAAGTTTAAGGAAGATTTGAAAGTTTAGGTTTTGGAAACTTAAGGTTTAGTAAAATACGAGATTAAGAAGGATTTGAATTAGGAAAGATTTGGATTTGGAAGGATTGAGATTCCTATTTCCCAAAACAAAGGATTGGATTTTGTTTCTAAAAGAGGTGATTTGATTTCGTTTCTAAAAATGGAGAATTGTATCTAGTTTCCTAAATGGGAAGATTGGATTTAGTTTCCTAAAGTAAAGATTGGATTTGGTTTCTTAAATGGAAGATTGGATTTGGCATGGAATTGGAAATATAAAGTTTTTGGAAATCCTAGATTTTGAAGACTATAGTTTTGATGTAGAAAATAGGTTTTGGAAACTTACGATTTTGATGTAAAAAAAGAGATTTTGGAAACCTCGGTTTTAAGGCAAGATTGAAAATCATGTTTTTGGGAAGGAAAATTAGGGTTTCCTAATTATTGGCTCTAGGGCTCGACTTGAGCTCCAAGGTAAAGAGTTTTTGAAAAGTAAATTTTTGGAAAGAGAAATTTTGGAAGGAGATCTGAAAAAAGGATTTTTTGGAAAGTGAACTTTTAGAAAGAGAGTTTTTGGAAAGGGATTTTTGGAAAGAGTTTTTAGGAAGGAAGTTTAGGGAGTGTTTCTAGAAAATGAATTTTGAAGAGAGTGTTTTGGAAAGGAGTTTAAAAAGGAGTTTTAGAAAATATATTTTTTGAAGAGAGTTTTTAGAAAACAATTTTGGAAAGAAGATTGAAGAGAGTTTTTAGAAAGTATGTTGGAAAAAAGGATTTTAAGAAAGAGAGATTTTTGAGAAGAGAATTTTTTTGAAAGTCCGTAAAAAATATCTCACTTTTCTAAAGCGACTCTAATCATAAGAAGGCTGGAACCACTTTAGGATAATGGTTTTTAAAACAACAAGGATTTGAAAATATAGACCATATTGGTCACTTTAAATATAACACTTTCCTAAAGCAACCCTAGCCATAGAAAGTCTAGAATCATCTTAGGACTGTGATTTTGAAAACAAGTTTCGAAAAAGAAGATTTTAACACAAGTTTTGAAAATGATTTTAATGCAAGTTTTGAAAACAAGTTGGAAAACGGATTTTGGAGGAATGCAAGATCATGATATGCATAATGCAAGTTAGAGTCATGAAAATACAATGTTAAGGCTTCACCACAAAATCAAGGGGGGCTGAACCCACGTGGTCTCCGGTTAGACTAAGAGAAAGCCCTAGACACGGTGACTTTCAATAGCCTAATCCTACACATGGACCGGGAAGTCCCTTATTTCAAGTATGCAAGAAAGGGGGGGAAGAAGATGGGGGATTGATCGCTCCTGAATAGTGTAATTTATATCCGCCAGTGTGCGGTTGCGTTGCAGTAATAATAACTCGGTAAATCCGAGGTCGATCCACAGGGAACACAAGAAATAAACTTTATGAATAAGGGCTGCAATTAGGACAAGATAATAATAAACTCAGAATCAATTAAAATTGCTGAAAAACTTCCAAAGAGAAAATAAAAATCAATTGGTTGAGATGATTGATCTAAATTATCAGGCAATAAAATTAAACTAATTTTAAAGAATTTGTTCAAATATGATAAAAGGTCTTGGCAGTGTTTGATCCAGTAATAGGCCTACAGGTAGGTTCCCAAGATAGTTTTGATTGACAGACTTTAAGATTCGATCACCCTTTTAGAGTCAATATTCAGTTATTTACTAGTGTTCATACGAGGGTCCCATTCATACTTGTCCCAGTTTATAAACCTGTCTACCTTGTATGTTTGAAGCTTAATCAAGAATAGTAGATTTCTAAAGTACTTTTAATGGGAATATATATGCAATTATAATCAATATCCTTATCAGAAATTCTAGTGATACGCATTCCTGCTTACAAATCAGTCTATACATACGTGCTAGATATGATCAAGAATATCGTTTTCGAAGATATTCATGGGCAAGAGAATGAATCTTGATCCAAGTTCTTGAAACCTTGGAAAATAAATAACTATTTTGAATTTCTACCTGTAACCTAGTTACTTTCTCAACCCATACCAAGAATGGATTTAGCTACTGAAAAACATGATAAATATTGCAAGAATGGAAATAAGAATTAAAGAAATAAAAAGCTGCATTAAAGAAATATAATCTAAAATTCACAATACGAATAAGAAAGAAAACTAAAGATTAAGATGCTCCATTGAAAGATGAAAAAGTTCGTAGCCTCCAAAGGATTGGATGATTCCTTATTCCAAACCGTAGAAAAACCCTAGAATTCTTCTCCTCCTTCAGAACACAGAACTCCTAAACCTATTCTACTATCTACTAATCTATCTCTAACTAAAAAGTGAATAAATCTATATATCCCGTCGTCAGTCGTATGGACGACTTCTACTCAGTGCTTAGATGGGCTGGGTCCCTTCACAAAAGTTGTAGGTCTCGAAAAGGTATATGAAATCAACATATTGTGGGCCTGAATACCCTTTCTGGTTCGCGAGATATGGGCTTCCAAAGTTCCCGCTCTGCGTGCTTCAGCAACTTGTACCACAGCTTTAGCAGCTTGTACCTTGACAGCAACCTCTTGAAACCTATAATCAATTTGCATTCGAAATCATTCCATTTAAGCTCAAAACCTACATAAAGCATTATAAACTCAGTTAAAGTCAAACTAAAAAGACATATATAATCATAAACTAATACTAACAAAGTACTAATTAAGGCATTATAATTGCACTTTTGAAGCACAATCACACCCCCCAACTAGATTTTTGCTAGTCTTTAGCAAAATACTAAAACCAAAAACATAATCTTCACTTTCGTAGAAGTCACGAATGCATTTAGCCTATGCATGAAGCCTTTAAATCCTTAGGTTACCCCTAGTGGACGAGTGATATCTCGTGAGGGCTTGCAGTGATGATACCCACAAACATCTATTCATTTCAAACAATCAATAGTAGAAAGAACAATTAAAGCATATGTGAACTCACTCAAGGTAATTCTCAACTCAACTTCCAACATGAGTCATGCAAGGTTAAGACATGAAAGTTACAAGAAAAATGCACATGTTAATGCACTAACAATGCAACATAACCCGAGTGTATCAATATCAAGCACTAACATCCTTCACAGTTTGATTTAAATGCACACAAGGTATACATTCACAAAAATATGAACACATGGGTCTCTCAATGGAAAGCTCGTCATAAGAGTAATTGTATAAATCATGCAATAAGAGCAATCTAATAACAAAAACCGCCAAAACGTAAGTGTATAGGACTTGGCATAGCCTCATGAAAGAATACTCACAGTCAAAATAATAATCAAGAAATTGACAAAGATACTTATACTCAAAAGAATTTTCAACTCATGTATACTTTAGATCAACTACAACTGTCTGTATGAAGAAAAAAAAATGTATGGAGAGAGAAAGAATAAACTACTCAAAACATTGATGCTCAAGGCATCCAATGATCACTAAAACCATGCTTTCAACTCTCAATTCATATGATAATGCTTCTTAAATTTTTTTTCATTCTTTTTTTTCCTTGTCATTTTCTTTCTTTTCCCTTTTTTTTTTTCTTTTTTCACGATTTTTCATATTTCCTTTCTTCTTTTTTTCTCTGTTTTTTTTCTTTTTTCCATCACATCAGAAATACATCACCCTCTTCTTTTCAAGCTCTTTACTAGCACCAATATCACATCTCTTTTATAGAAAACATTTCATCAATGATTTGGCTCTATCAAGGATGATATATACAAGGCTCAAGAGACAGAATCTAGAAATTATGTGTCCAAGAAGAATAGAATGACCTACAACATATCTGAAGTATATTAAGTTTGAAATTCAAGAGAGTATAAGTGTCAACAATCCCAATCACTACCAAAATTATGAATCAAAATCAAGTGTAATGAAGCTATTGAAAGAATAGAAAATAAAAGAAGTATCCTCGAGTACATGTAAATCCACTCCGAAAAGAAGATAAATTGACTCTAAAGCTCACAAGGTATAATCTCCACTATTTAAGGATGAAAAGTGCACAAAATCATCAACACAAGAAGTCATATAACACGACAATGCATCATAATGTAGTCTTTTGCTTGTAATGTTTTCATGGCAAAAACTTGAAATTCATCATCATAAGAAATTAACTCGACAATTAAGCTCAAGTTTAGCCCAATAAATGCTTCCAATCATTCTCAATTCCAAGATTGTATTGACATGAACATTAATATAGTTCTAAAAAAAAATATTTTCAACACTCCGAACATGAATAATAATAAGCAATAAAAACATAAATGAAAGTGTTGAAGATATCGACCATGCTCGATGAACCAAATGCTACACAACTCTTACCAACTCAGTCCCGATCTTCAAAGGCGAATCAATGTGAGCACACCTGTAACTGGTTAGCAAGGCATAACAAAGTATATTTTTTTCCATTTTGTTTTTTTTTTCTTTTTTTTTCAAAGAAATAAAGTACCCTAAGAAAATAGAAATAAAGCAAAACAAGGAAAAGAAAAAAAAACAAAATATCCTTAAAGAAAATAAAATACTACTAACTATACAACTATTAAATCAAGTTTTTCTCAAGAACTCTATGACAAACGGGTAGGACCATGCTCTAGAGCCTTCGAAGTTGAGGCCATCGAAGTGTGACTCTTCAGCGAATCCACCTTGGCTTTCAATTCAAAAATTTGTCTTTGCAAGAATTCAACAGTTGCGAATGGAGTGGACACGGCAGAATGTTGCTGTCGTGGAACCAAGGTGGGTAAATCACTCTCCTGAAGCGCTCGGGTACTTAAAGCATCCAAACCAAATAACGGATGTCCCGAATGTGTAATGGTGTCTGTAGGCAATGTAGGCACTCCAACTTGCTCCAAAAGTTGGATAATGAACAACCCATAGGGTAACCCGCCAGATGAATAGTGTGCTTCCCTCATAATAGTCAGCATCATAGTAGGCATATTAATCGTATACCCTTTACCGATAATGTACAGCCAAAAACACCTATAGTGATCTACTACAACACCCGAATCCACTTCAGGGACAATATTTGAGAAAAGAATCAAATTCAATAGCCGGTACTCCCTTTTTAAGGACGACACAAGTATGATGGAATGATGACCCACTGATGGTATTTTCTGTAATTCCGCGCAAAGCACATCAATAGGAGGTGAATTTCCTTCAAATAGCTTAAAATCCGGCCTCGGAACCTATGGCAAGGTTAGAAGTTCACAAATATCATTCGCTGCAATAGAGATCACGTGTCCTCTTGCTTTGGATTGAATGGAGAGATCGAGTGTCTCAGACACGCTTGAATAGGCATAAAATTCTCGCACCATGTCAATGTTCATCGGGCCTTCTCTCCTTAACATCGGAAACCAACCCCTCTGTATGAATGTAGATTTCAAAAACCTATCAGCAAAATCTGAAAGTTGCACTCGACGTTCAATCAACACTTGCCGCCCCTGAAACGAGTTTAGGTACATATCTCTCTTCCGAGAGTTAGCGAACTGTTTGATTCCCTATGGTGATTTGTTCTTACTCCTTTTGAGTGACATGGTTATCAATATTGCTTTATTTGTCCTGTTCTCAAGAAAACTTATAAAAATGAATAAACAAAATACAATAAATAAAAGGAATGACATAACATAAATTAAGATAATAGTACTTCATTACATAAATAAATAAACAAAAACAAACACAAACAGTTCCAACTAAAATAGAGTTTTAGACCACCACAACGTGACGCACAATCTAAACTCATAAACATAAACATAACATCCACACAGAAAAAAACATAAGAGTTTTAGATCAGTTATACAATAATCCAGACTGCTCATGATCTAAACTCAAGTAAACACTATCCATTACAAATCAGTGGACGGATCCCACACCGAGTGAGAAATCTCTCTCTGTAGCTCCTCAATAGCCTAGCTATGCCGTTTCTACTCCTTGTCAATCCCATCAAACTAGCCATAAACCTTTGTCTGAAAAGTCCCAAAAGGCGTTGGCTTGAGCCTCCAAAAGCTGTGGTGTTGCTGCGTCAGTGCCTGCAACTCCAACATCTCTACTACCTTATCCAATGAAGATTGCCCAGCACGGTCACTTCCCTCAGCCGATGGTCCCCCTTCCCCCTCTTCATCATCATCCTCAGCCCTCTTCTTGTGACTACTATACTGTGCTTCTGACTTGTGAATAGAAGTCATATTGATGACACTCATGGAAGTTTTTCTTGAGAAAAATGAAGGTGGGTAGACTCCAGACTCAAGGATCAGGGAGGTAAGCATACACACAAATGGAATGCTGTCCCCTCGGGTGATATGGGTGGCATCATGATAGAGTTGGAGGAACATATACCTCAGCAAGTCTATGGTCTTTTGGGTTCTAATGGCCCACATTAGCTGGGCTCGGGCTAGGCTGACCTGGGCATAGCGGGCCTGGGGTAACAAACTATGGCATGAGAAAAGAAACAGTAGAAGGTATCTCAATTTTAAAAACTTTTTGTTACGTTGGGTCTTCCCCTCAACCCAGGAATGATCTTCTTCTAGAATCTCTCGTGCCATCTCAGTGAGGCTCGGAGTCCCAACCCCATGGCAAAACTCGGCGTTAGGCTCACCCCTAAGCCCAAAATGATGACAAAAGGTGACTGGGGTAATTACTATGTCTCTCTCCCTTTCACCCAAGTCACTAGCCTCTCTTGACCCTCATTTTTGTTTGCCTCTCAAATATTAGTCATAAGTTCTGCACAAAGGGTCAAAATGTATTCCTCCCTATAGTCGGCTAGGTCCTTCCAACCCCGTCTCTCAAATTCGGCTTCTAAAGCAAACCCACCCCTAAAATTCCACAGTTTTATGTTCCGTTCTACGGTCGCGGCTTTACTCGCCCATGTTTTCCTAAAGTCCAAAAAGGCTTAATGACCCATGAAAATTTCTGGGTCATAGTCCGAAGAATAATCAGGTTCAAAGGGCTCTATGGCCAAAGACTTTTTAGAGGATTTTTTACTTTTGGTGCCATCAACACAACTTCTTAAAGCAAATCGCAACACACAATCACAGAATCACAATTATAGCACAGTCCCAATCCTAACTAAGCATAAATATTAAAGAAAACACTTTGAAAAGGGATAAAAGAGGTTACGTAGTTACGTTGGAAGATGAAAAGGCGCAAAATTGAAGGGTCACGACTCTTTAAACTGGCAGGACTTCGTCGCCTCGTCCGCACGCTGTCTCTCTCTCTAAAACAGGAATTTTATGGTGTGTGAATGAGACAAAATGGAGAAATCTGGAGGATTTATAAAAACGCATGGGCGTCCAGACAGCCCCTCAGAGGGCGTTTGGACGGGGTCCAAAACGGTGCCGTTCGACTTAAATAGAGGCGTTCAGATGGGAAAATAAGGGCGTCCGGACGGGGATCATGTGTCTAGAGGGTCTTTTAGGGGCGTCCGGACGGTGTCAGGCATCCGAACGGCTAGTGAGCTTGTCACAACCGACGTAAAAATTTTCCTAAGGCACGAAGGGCATCCGGATGGGGGGTTCGAACGGCCAGTAGCCTTGCAACTCGAACTCAAAATTTTTTTCTAAGTGTTGGGAGGCGTCCGGACGGCCAGTCTGGACGGCCAGTGGCGTTGCACAAACCTGTTTGAAAATTTTTCTAAGGCACGAAAGTCGTCCGGATGGCCCCCGAGGGGCGTCCGGACGGCCAGTGGCTGTGTTCCTCTGACTACGAAAAAAATTCTAAGTGTGAAAAAGCGTCCGGACGGCCAGTATTTTCAATTTTTTTTTTTTGAAGTAAATAAACATAGTGTGCAATTCATCACAAGAATGATCTCTCTCCCCCCCAACTTAGTTTGCACATTGCCCTCAATGGACGCAAGAGGAAAAAGAAGGCCACACACTTAGAGATGAAAGGCACACTCGTCATTACAAAAATAGAAAAACAAATACAACAACACTACTATACACGATTACCCTTATGGATATCACTCTAATGGAGGAGGATCTTCGAGACGTAATGTCTCTATTTCTACCACAAAATTCTCAACATAATGTTTTAAATGATGACCATTGACTGTGAATTGATTGTCATTTGTGGGGTTTCGAATTTCAATGGCCCCATTCTCGTGGACAGCCTTCACTATATAATGTCTTGACCATTTACTACGCAACTTTTCGTGAAACAAATGTAACAGGGTGTTGTATAGAAGGACTTTTTGACCAATGTCAAAAGATTTTTGAGAAATGTGTTGGTCGTGAAGAACTTTTATCTTTGCCTTAGAAATTTACGCACTTTCATACCCGTCATTTCGTATTTCATCCAACTCTGAGAATTGAAGTTTTTGATGATGTCCAGCGTCATCGAGGTTTTCATTCATTTGCCTAATGGCCCAGTAAGCTTTGTGTTGAACCTCAACAGGTAAATGACAAGCTTTGCCATAAATGAGCCGATAGGGTGACATGCCTAATTGTGTTTTGTATGCAGTTCGGTACGCCCATAGTGCATCCACCAACCTTAAGGACCAATCCTTGTGGTTGGGGTTCACAGTTTTTCCTAAAATATGTTTTATTTTCCTATTGGTCGTGAAGAACTTTTATCTTTGCCTTAGAAATTTACGCATTTTCATACCTGTCATTTCGTATTTCATCCAACTCTGAAAGTTGAAGTTTTTGATGATGTCCAGCATCGTCGAGGTTTTCATTCATTTGCCTAATGGCCCAGGAAGCTTTGTGTTGAACCTCAACAGGTAAATGACAAGCTTTGCCATAAATGAGCCGATAGGGTGACATGCCTAACTGTGTTTTGTATGCAGTTCGGTACGCCCATAGTGTATCCACCAACCTTAAGGACCAATCCTTGCGGTTGGGGTTCACAGTTTTTCCTAAAATATGTTTTATTTTCCTATTGGCGAGTTCGACTTGGCCACTGGTTTGTGGGTGGTAGGGCGTTCTGACTTTGTGGAGCACAGCATATCTGTGTATCAGGACTCCAACGGGTCTATTACAGAAGTGGGTTCCACCATCACTTATAAATAGCACGCGGCATCCCAAATCTTGAAAAGATGTTTTCTTTTAAAAATTTAATCACCACTGAGTGATCATTTGTACGGGATGCTACTGCCTCTACCCACTTAGATACATAATCAATACCCACTAAAATGTATAAATGCCAGAAAGAACTAGGAAACGGCCCCATAAAGTCGATGCCCCAACAATCAAATATTTCTATGATAGTTACGGGATTCAAGGGCATCATATTTCTTCTAGTGCGAGTACCTAGTCTTTGACATCTATCACAAGCAGTACAAAAAGTTATGGACATCTTTAAACATAGTGGGCCAATAAAATCCACATTGGAGGACTTTGGCAGTTGTTTTCTTGGTGGAGAAATGGCCGCCACAAGCATATGAGTGGCAAAAACTAATTATGGATTGGAATTCATTATCTGGTGTACAATGTCAAATCACCTGATCAGAGCGATACTTATAAAGGTATGGGTCATCCCACATGAAAACTCTAACATTTCGAAAAAAATTTCTTTTTATCATTGGATGACCATTGAGATGGAATCTTACATGAAGCCAAATAATTAGCTATACCCGTGAACCAAGGGGTACTAGTTTGAGTAACAGACTGGATGGAGAAAAGTTGTTCATCAGGAAAGTGTTCCAAAATGGGAGATTTGTCTTGGTCTCGGCCATCAACAGGAAGGCGAGACAAGTGATCAGCTACCACGTTTTCTACCCTCTTTTTGTCCCGAATTTCTATATGAAACTCCTGAAGGAGTAGAATCCACCGAATTAATCGTGGCTTAGCGTCTGTCTTAGTGAGCAAGTACTTAAGTGCGGCATGATCAGTATAAACTATGACGAGTGAGTCGACTAAGTAAGATTTAAACTTATCAAGTGCAAAGACCACAACAAGAAGCTTTTTCTTGGTGGTAGTGTAGTTCATTTGTGTGTCATTTAAAGTTTTACTAGCATAATAGATGGCATATGGTTTCTTGTCTTTTCTTTTACCAAGCACCGCCCCTATAGCGAAGTCACTCGCGTCACACATGAGTTTGAAAGGTAGAGACCAATTGGAGGCTTGCATGATGGGTGCAGTGGTCAAGAGCCCTTTTAACTTGTCAAAAGCTTGTTGGCAAGGGGTTGTCCATTCGAATGGAACATCTGTGGATAACAAATGACACATAGGACAAGAAATAGCACTAAAACCTGGAATGAATCGCCGATAAAACCCGGCGTGCCCTAAAAATGAACGGACATCTTTAACATTTGTAGGGGCCATAAGGTTATGAATAAGGTCGATATTAGCTTTGTCAACTTCTATCCCCTTATTTGAAATTATGTGTCCTAACACTATCCCTTGTGTCACCATAAAATGACACTTCTCCCAATTAAGGACCAAATTGGTCTCTTTTCATCTTTGTAAAACTTTTTCCAAAATTTCTAGGCATTGGTCATAGGTGTTCCCATAGACAGAAAAATCATCCATAAAGACTTCCAAGATTCTTTCTACCATGTCACTAAATAAGCTCATCATGCATCTTTGGAAAGTGGCCAGTGCGTTGCACAGGCTAAAAGGCATTCTTCTATAAGCATATGTGCCAAAAGGACAAGTAAATGTAGTTTTATCTTGATCTTCTGGGGCTATTTCAATTTGATTATAGCTTGAGTACCCATCCAAAAAACAATAATAAGCTCTACCCGACACCCGCTCTATGACTTGATCAAGGAATGGTAATGGGAAATGGTCTTTGATGGTGACGACATTGAGACGTCTATAGTTGATGCACATGCGCCATCCTATCTGGATCCTAGTTGGTATTAATTCATCTTTGTCATTTTTCACCACTGTTACTCCAGACTTTTTAGGGACCACTTGGTTAGGGCTCACCCACCTAGAGTCTGCTATTGGGTAAATAATACCCACATTGAGAAGTTTCAAAACTTCTCCTCTAACTACTTCTTTCATATTCGGGTTCAATCGCCTTTGCATTTGTCGAACAGGATTAGCCTTTTCCTCTAAGTATATGCGATGTGTGCAAACTAATGGGCTGATGCCATGTAAATCAGCAATTGACCACCTTATGGCTTTACGATGCTTTAAAAGCACTTTCTTCAATCGATCCTCTTGGCCTTCAGACAGGCTAGAAGATATCACTACTGGGTAAGATTCACCATTGCCTAAAAATATATATTTAAGAGTAGATGGCAATGGCTTTCGCTCCGGAATAGGGGCTTTCGCTTTTGATGGTTCAGGTTTACAAGCACTGAGCCCTAATGGCTCAACACATTGGGTCCAATGACTCACAGACATAGCAGGAATGCACTCTACTGCTTTCTCATTTATCACTGTTTCTTCTAAATACTCTATTTGTTCATTCTAAATTAAGGCTCTCTCAAGTGGATCTGTCAAGAATTCTCTATTAAAATGTTCTTGTACTAGAATATCTATCATGCTAATCTCCCTGATGTCTTCACACTCTCTCGGTTTCTTACCCGCATGGAAGATGTTCATATCTACAGTCATGTTTCCAAAGGATAAGTTTAACTACCTGCCCCTACAATGAATAATAGCATTGGATGTTGCTAGGAAGGGACGACCTAAAATGACTGAGATAGGAGAATGATCATTTGAGTTCCCTACGGTGTCTAACACTACAAAATCAACCGGGAAGTAGAATTTATCCACTTAGATAAGCACATTTTCCACCATGCCCCTAGGAATCTTAATCGATCGATCAGCTAATTATAGGGTGATTCTAGTAGGTTTCAACTCTCCTAACCCTAACTGTTGATAAACAGAAAAAGGTCGCAGGTTCACACTAGATCCTAGATCTAGCAAAGCATTATCAACCCTATGATCTCCAATTATGCATGGAATGGTCGAACTCCATGGGTCCTTATATTTTGGTGGAAGATTTACTTGTAGAACCTCTATAGCTTCTTGGTTCAGAAAGAGGCTTCTCTTACAGTGAGCCGTCTCTTTATGGTGCACAAGTCCTTTACGAACTTTGCATAAGATGGGATCTGCTTAATGGCATCTAGGAATGGAATATTGATTTTCACTTGCTTGAATACCTCATAAATTTTAGAATTTATTAGTTCTTGCTTCGGTTTGGCTAATCTATGAGGAAATGGAACACGTGACAAATCCTCTACGTCAATATCCGCAAATTTATCCCTAGACTCATCGTCCCTAGGCTTCTTTCCTAACTCCTCCACTACCTTTTTAGGATTGTCTCTATCCTTTTCTGATGTTTTTTCTACTCTTTCGCTAGTGTCCTCCCTAGGTGCAGACTCTTTACTTGGAATAGTTTTATCTATGGTTTTTTCGCTCCTTAAGGTGGTTACTGCTTGAACTTACTCATGATTTGGCAGATTTGAATTTATCTCTACACCATGAGCTTTCCTATTAGGATTAGGTAATGGTTGAACAGCGAATGTGCCTTTCTTTTTGGTTAGTGATTGAGCAAACAGAGTTTTTAACTCTTCTATGGATTTATCAAGTCTAGCATTAGTTGCTTACTGTACCTGTATGAATTGGGTCAAAGGATCTTCTACAGGTTTTAGAGGAGGTGGTCTATACACATTTGTTGCTGGTGTTGACAATTGTTGACCTTGTGCTTGGTATTGATTAGGGGGGCCATTAAATTGCTGTGGGTGTTGAAAATGTTGGGGTGCTGAGTTACCATCATTCCTCCAACTGAAGTTGGGATGGTTCCTCCATCCTAGGTTATATGTAGGTGCATATGGGTTTCCTTGTTCTTGTGGGGCCTGTGGTGGTTTACTATAAGGGGCAATAGCATTTACTTGACCATGCAACACTTCCCTAAAGACTGGGATTGTGGAACAAAGATCTGTCCTATGCTCATTACTATCGCACATACTACAATTAACTTGGATTTCACTCTCAACTGCTGCAATTTTTTTCATTTCTAGGGCCTCTAATCGCTTAGTCAATGTGGCTATCTTTGAATTATCCTCATCTAAATGCCTTAACGGATATATGGTGACTGTCCTTAAGTTGTTTCTAATCTTGAGATTTTTAGTCCCTGTGGTGTCCCAATCTCTCGCATTATCAGCTAGAAAGTCAAAGAAGTTATAAGCTTCTTCTAGAGATTTATCATAGAAAGAACCATTGCACATTGTCTCCATAAACCTTTTGAGTTCGGGAGTCAAGGCAGAAAAGAAAGTACTAACCAACCTACATGGGTCTTGTCCATGATGTGGACATAAATTCAAAAGTTCTTTATATCTCTCCCAACTATGGTAAAATGTTTCATTTTCAAAAGGAGTGAACTGTGAAATTTGGCGACGAATCGTCTCTGTGCGGTGCTCAGGAAAGAACTTTTTTAGGAACTTGGTCTGAAGGACAACCCATGATGGAATAGACCTCGACCTTAAAGAATTTAACTAAATTTTAGCTTTATCCTTTAATAAGAATGGAAATAGTTTGAGACGGATGGTCTCGACAGAGCAGGTATTATCAAAGCACATATTACAAACCTCTTCAAATGCTTTAAGATGGGTATATGGATTTTCAGAATCCATCCTATGAAAATGTGTGATTAATTGCTGTAAGCACCCCATTTTTGACCGCTCGGCAGTCTACACTCCGTCCAAACTTGTTTCCAAGTCATTGTGGACATATTCCAATCGAAACCAATCCTCTAGGTCCAAATTCCGTCTTTCCATCGCTTCGCGGGCCTGTCAGGCCCAAATAGAGGCAAAATGACCAAAATGCCCTTAGGGGCATTGTCCCTTCTTATTCTAATTCCAATCCCTCTCTCGAGATAGTTTATTCCTCGAGACGGTTCCAATCCAGGCACGTCTCTTCGGAGACGATAATACCCCTTTCCAATCCCTCTCTCGAGACAGTTTATTCCTCGAAACGGTTCCAATCCAGGCACGTCTCTTCGGAGACGATAAGACCCCTTTCCAATCCCTCTCTCGAGACAGTTTATTCCTCGAGACGGTCCGAGTAGCAAAACTACTCATAAAACCATTAGAGTAGCAGAAATACTCACAAAACCGTTAGAGTAGCGGAAATACTCACAGAACCGTTAGAGTAGCAGAAATACTCACAAAACTGTTAGACTAGCGGAAATACTCACGAAACCGTTAGGGTGGCGGAAACACTCAAAACCTAGGCACGTCTCTTCGGAGACGGTAAGACCCCTTCCAATCCCTCTCTCGAGACAGTTTATTCCTCGAGACGGTCCGAGTAGCAAAACTACTCACACAACCGTTAGAGTAGCGGAAGTACTCACAGAACCGTTAGAGTAGCGGAAGTACTCACAGAACCGTTAGAGTAGCGGAAATACTCACAGAATCGTTAGAGTAGCGGAAATACTCAACCCCGTCCAAGTAGCGGAAATACTCACACCGTTAGAGTGGCGAAAACACTCAAAACCTAGGTCGACACCCGTGTCTGTTAGCTCACTCTGGTGAAAAATGACCAAATTACCCTTTGGACCTTTTCCGGTCAAGATGACCATTTTGCCCCTAGGCATCCGAATGCCCCGGGAACCACATCGGCTCTGGGTATCAAACCGGTAATGACTCGAGAATACTTTTTATAGTGTTCTCAACCTTCCTTTACCTTTCCGGATCATTCCGAGTCAGTTCCGGCCAACCTGGTACAAAATGACTATTTTGCCCCTGGAGGGCCGGTCTCCTTCTTCAACGACACTGGCTCTGGGTATCAAACCGGTAATGACCCAAGAATACTTTTTATAGTGTTCTCAACCTTCCTTTACCTTTCCGGACCATTCCGAGTCAGTTCCGGCAAACCCGGTACAAAATGACCATTTTGCCCCTGGTGGGCCGGTCTCCTTTTCCGACCACGCCGGCTCTGGGTATCAAACCGGCAACCTCTGGGAACATTCTAAGTAATGTCTCCAGATCCCAAGTCATCTTCCGGGACAGTTTGAGTCTGTCCCGGCAGTTTTCCGGTCCGGTTGACTGTTTTGCCCCTAAAGGCTCGGTCAACCTTTCCGACACATCTTATCCTCACTTTTCAAGTCAAATACCTCCAAGACACTATTTTACGTGTTCCTGCTCCCTTCCGGCCTTCCGGGTTATCCCCGGCTCCTTCAAATCATTCCCGGACTTTCCGGAGTCACTTCTAGTGAAGCCAGGCTAAAGTTTACATGGTAGTCACTAGTACAGGCGCCCAAATCTAGTCAAAGATACGTTGCTTGCCGACCTTAAATCTTTCCTAATTGGCTGGCGCCACTAGTAGTGGCGCCAAGCCAAAAAATGGCCTGGCGCCACTAGGAGTGGCGCTAGTGTAAATTTTGCCCTGGCGCCACTGCAACAGGCGCCAGGCTTGTCCAACTTCTATAAATACAGAGCCTCGTTCAACGTGAAAAGGGTCTGCAAACTTAACCTAAAAATTTTATATTTTGATACACAGAGCTCGAGCACCTCCAAAACCCTAGCCTCCCTAGGTTTTTCCCAAACCCTAGCCACTATACACAAACCCTAGCCTCCTATACACTCATACGCTCCCCCATACACTCATACACTAGCCTTCAACCACTCTCTGAAGACTTGAAGAGCAGCCATCCAAAGCTTGAAGACAATCCTTGAAGACTGAAGGTGAAGATCAAGACCGAAGACCGAAGATCGAAGACTGCACAGCGCGCAAAATAAACAAGAAACAAGGTAGGCTTTCTCTTTAATTTTATGCACTTCCCCCCTCTCTCTTCTCTCTCCAACCCACTTGGGTTTTCTCTATTTTAATCCCCCATCTCTTTCCCGCCCTTTCTTTGCATGCTTGAAACAAGGGGATTCTCGGTCCATGTGTAGGATTGGACTATTGGAGAGTCACCGTGTCGGGGGCTTTCTTCTTGTCTAACCAAAGACCACGTGGGTTCGGCCCCCTTGATTATGTGGTGAAGCCTTAACCTTGTATGTTCACGACCCCAAATTGCATTGTGCATATCATAATCTTGCATCTTCCAAAATTCGTTTTCAAAGTTGTTTTCAAAACTGTTTTCAAACTTCTTTTTCAAAATTGTATCAAAATCTCTTTTTCAAAAATTGTTTTCAAAACCACAATTCTAGGGTGATTCTAGCCTTTCCATGGCTAGGGTTGCTTTAGAAAAGTGTCATATTAAAAGTGACCTTTTGGTCTATATTTTCAAACCTTATTTTCAAAACTGCTTTCCTAAAGTGGTTCTAGCCCTCTTATGGTTTGAATCGCTTTAAGAAAGTGAGACGTTTTCATACTTTCCAAAAACTCTCTCTTCAGAAATCTCTTCCTAAAAATCTCTTTTTCAACATACTTTCCTAAAGCTCTTCTTTCCAAAATTGTTTTCAAAAACTCCCTTCCAAAATCTATTTTTCAAAATCTCATTTTTCGACTCCTTTCCAAAACGCTCTCTTCAAAATCCACTTTCCAAAAACACTCCCTAAAGATCTTTCTAAAAACTCTCTTCCTAAAATCTTCCTTCTAGAAACTCTTCTCTAGGGTTTTCCTTCTAAAACTTGTTTCCAAAAAACACGCTTTCCAAAAACTCCTTCTCTTTAAAATCTTTTTCCAAAAACTCCCTCTCCAAATTCACTTTCCAAAAACTCCTCCCTAGGATTTCCTTTCTAGAAAACCTTCATTTCCAAAAATGCACTTTCCAAAAACTCTTTCCTTAGAGCCCAAATCAAGCCCTAGAACCCACAATTAGGAAACCTTAGTTTTCTTTCCAAAAACATGATTTTCAAACTTTGCCCTAAACCTAGGTTTCCAAACTTTTTTGTTTTCTACATCAAAACTATCCTTATTTCCAAAACCTATTTCCTACGTCAAAACGACGATTTTCCAAAACTAGGGTTTCTAGAATTTTCCTTTCCAAATCCATGCCAAATTCTATCTTCCCTTTAGGAAACCAAATCAAATCTCCCCATTTAGGAAACTAGATCATGTCCTCCGTTTTTGGAAACAAAATCAAATCTTTTCTTTTAGAAACCAAATCCAGCCCCCTCAAAATCCAAATATTTCCTAATTCAAATCCTTCCTAAATCTTAAGTTTCCTAAACTTGAACATAAAAATCTTTCCTAAATTTTAAAGCTCAACTTTCAAATCTTTTCTAATTCAACCCTTTCCTAATTCAACCCCTTTTCCAAATCTTAACTTTCTAAATTCAAGCTTTTAAACCTTTTCTAAATTCAAACCTTTCTTAATTTTCAAGATTTTCTAAAACTCTAAAATTTTCTAAAATCTAAAATCTTAAATTTTCTAAACTCTAAAACTTTCTAAATCCTAAACTTTCCAAATTTCAAATCTTTCTAAAATTCTAAGCTTCCTAAATTCAAAACTTTCTAAATTTGAAACTTTCTTAAGTTGAATCACCGCTCTTTTTCTAAACCTAAAACTTTCTAAATTCTAAACTCTCTTAAACTTCAAATCTTTTCAAATTTAAAACTTTTCTAAACTCAAAACTTTCTTAATTTAAGACTTTCTTAATTCAAACATTTCCTAAATTGAAAACTTTCCTTTTTCAAACCTTTCCCAAAAAAACAATTTTCAAAACTTTCCAATTTTCAAAACTTTCCTAAACCTAAAACTTTCCTAAATTCAAAACTTTCCTAATTTCAAACTTTCCAAAAATGACACTTTCCTAATTCGAAACTTTCCTAATCTAAATTTTTTCTAAATTTCAAGTTTCCAAATCTTTCAAAGTCTTCCAAATCTAACATTTCAATCCAATCTTTCTTAATCTCAAGTCTTTCCTAGGTCTCCTACCTTTCCTAAGTCTAGGTTTCCTAAACCTCCTTCTTCCCAAAACCAAGTATTCCAAAATCAATCTTTCCAAAGCAAGTCCAATCCTCTCCATTCCAATTTCAAATCTCCTTTTCTAATTTCAAATCAAATTCAATGTCCAATTCAAGTTCCTTCTTCAAATCCACTCTTCTATTTTTAATCGGACTCCGGTCCGAACTACGACTGAACTGATTCCCCCAAAGGGATACGTAGGCAACCTTCATAGGTGCGGTCACAATATTTTTCAAACTTTCAATTCCACCCTCATGGGTGCGATTTCAAAATTCTTTCCAAATCTCAAATTCCAATCTATTTTCAAAATTTCAATTTCAAAATTTCTATTTTCAAATTCCTATTTCCAAATTTTCAAACTTTTCAAATTCAATTCCATCTCTTCAAATCTATTTTCAAATCAAAGCAATTTCTTTTTAAATCTATTTTTCAATTCTTTTCTATTGCTTGCATATCATGCAACATGCTAAATTAGTTTTCAAACATTGTTTTTCTAAAGTGAATAGGGTTGAACTATAGTTAGTCGAAGACTCTCATAGGCGAATCTAGGGTAGATTGATATGTAGGTACTGAAAGGGCGGGGTAGGGTGATAGCTTAGTGCGTCTTCCCTACACGTAACCAACCTCCGAACCTAGATCACTGTTTTTAAAGACCAAAATGAGTTATTTTTCAAAAAGGGGCTAAATGTTTTCCAAAGGTTGCCAAACAACCTGTTTTCCTAAAAAACCCTCTCTTGAGGAGATATTTTCAAAATCGTTTTCCAAAACCCTAAGTGTAGTCTTCGGACTATGCTTAGTTTTTAGGTGACCTAACTCACCTTAATCAAGTTAGGTGGCGACTCCGAATCTTTTTCAAAAGCTCTTTATTCAAATCCAATTTTCAATTCAAACCTAGTCGCACTCAGTCTTTTAGGAGGGTGAGTTCTAACGAGAGAGTACAGCATTTTTCCCGCTTGGGTGAGTATTCCTCAAGTGCGAAAACTCTGGGCGCGACAACTGGCGAGAATTGCATGATACCTGACTTAAGATAGAATATATTTTGGTCAGGCAGTAGTATAATATAAGAGTTTGGAGTCTGTCTTTGTGGATTTAGATAATCTCTCATAGTTCTCTGTGGTGGTGCAGGTACTTGGGGTTATGGGGGTTGCATGTTATTACCCCCATCTATATTCCCATCATCCCCCAATAAGTGGGCCATGTCAAAGTCTATAGGTACTGGTGTAGTATCGGGAAGAGCTCTAGATCTAGTGGCGTAAACAGGTAGGGTTGCTCTCAAAAGTCTACCTAAACTATCCCTCTACCAAACTGACATGCAATGCAATGCACATAAATGCACCAATCTGCCACAACAGTGAAATAGAGATAAACAATATTTAATTTAAATTTCCAACCGAATTAGCAATCTCCACATAAAATATCCACCAATTTGCAAATAAACCCTAAACCTCCACTAAACAAATATATAATTTATCTAAAAGAAACTAGTAAAATAAAGAAAAGAAAATCTAATATGCTCACAGATAGTAGGGATGAAACGAGGTTACCCAATTGAGCGATTGAATTTCCTCGTTGTTGTAGTTTGATGGTGAAGCTGTTTTTGCAGGAATCAATTCCTCTCGAGTTCATTTGCTTTGTTTTTGTTCTTGTACATTTTTATTTTTTGCCCTATTTGTTTTTCTTATCTTAGCTTATTTGCTTTGTAATGTCCCCGACAACGGCGCCAAAAACTGATCACTCCTGAATAGTGCAATTTATATCCGCCAGTGTGCGGTTGCGATGCAGTAATAATAACTTGGTAAATCTGAGGTCGATCCATAGGGAACACAAGAAATAAACTTTATGAATAAGGGCTGCAATCAGGACAAAATAATAATGAATTCAGAAATCAATTAAAATTGCTGAAAAACTTCCAAAGAGAAAATAAAAATCAATTGGTTGAGATGATTGATCTAAATTATCAGGCAATAAAATTAAACTAATTTTAAGGAATTTGTTCAAATATAATAAAAGGTCTTGGCAATGTTTGATCCAGTAATAGGCCTACAGGTAGGTTCCCAAGATAGTTTTGATTGACGGACTTCAAGATTCGATCACCCTTTTAGAGTCAATATTCAGTTATTTAATAGTGTTCATACGAGGGTCCCATTCATACTTGTCCCAGTTTATAAATCTGTCTACCAAGTATGTTTGAAGTTTAATCAAAAACAGTAGATTTCTAAAGTACTCTTAATGGGAATATATATGCAATTATAATCAATATCCTTATCAGAAATTCCAGTGATAGGTATCCCTACTTACAAATCAGTCTATACATACGTGCTAGATATGATCAAGAATATTGTTTTCGAAGATATTCATGGGCAAGAGAATGAATCTTGATCCAAGTTCTTGAAAACTTGGAAAATAAATAACTATCTTGAATCTCTACATGTAACCTAGTTACTTTCTCAACCCATACCAAGAACGGATTTAGCTACTGAAAAACATGATAAATATTGCAAGAATGGAAATAAGAATTAAAGAAATAAAAAGCTGCATTAAAGAAATATAATCTGAAATTCACAATACGAATAAGAAAAAAAACTAAAGATTAAGATGCTCCATTGAAAGATAAAAAGGTTCGTAGCCTCCAAAGGATTGGATGATTCCTCCTTCCAAACCGTAGAAAAACCCTAGAATTCTTCTCTTCCTTCAGAACATAGAACTCCTAAATCTATTCTACTATCTACTAATCTATCTCTAACTAAAAAGTGAATAAATCTATATATCCCGTCGTCAGTCGTACGAACGACTTCTACCCAGTGCTCAGATGGGCTAGGTCCCTTCACAAAAGTTGTAGGTCTTGAAAAGGTATATGAAATCAATATATTGTGGGCCTGAATACCCTTTCTGGTTCGCGAGATATGGGCTTCCAAAGTTCCCGCTCTGCGTGCTTTAGCAGCTTGTACCACAGCTTTAGCAGCTTGTACCTTGACAGCAACCTCTTGAAACCTATAATCAATTTGCATTTGAAATCATTCCATTTAAGCTCAAAACCTACATAAAGCATTATAAACTCAGTTAATGTCAAAACATAACTAAAAAGACATATATAATCATAAACTAATACTAACAAAGTACTAATTAAGGCATTATAATTGCACTTTTGAAGCATAATCAGGGATTAAAATAGAAGAAAACGCAAGTGGGTTAGGAGAAAGAAGAGAGAGGGGGAGTTGTGTAAACGTAAATAGGAAGCCTACCTTGTGTCTGCTTTATTCGCTTTGTTTTACTTGCTTGCTTTGCTTCGGTCCACGCTTCGCTTTGCGTCAGTCTTCAAGGGCTTGTCTTGATCTTCGAAAACTTCGCGTTGTAGACTTCAAGTCTTCAATGGAAGCTTTACAGACTAGTGTATGGGTGTATATGAGAGCTAGGGTTTGTGTATGGGGGCTTGGGTTTGGAGAACCTAAAGAAGAATAGGATTTAGGGAGGCTACGAGCTCTGTATATCAAAGAGGAGAGCTTTTTGACTGTGGTTGCGGACCCTTTTCATGCTGGAGGAGGCTCTGTATTTATAGAGAAAGAAATGACCTGGTGCTTGTTGTAGTGGTGCCAAGCCAAAAATCCTTCTAGCGTCACTAGGAGTGGCGCCAAGCCAAACTTTGGCTTGGGGTCACTACTAGTGGCACCAACCACTTAGGAAAATTTTAAGGTTAGCAAGCAACGTATCTTCAGAAGATTTGGGCGCCTGTACTAATGACTACCATGCAATTTTTAGTCTGGCCTCACTAGGAGTGGCTTCGGAAGGTCCGAAAATGCTTTGAAGGGCCAGGAATGGCCCCGAAGGCCAGAAAAGGACAAGAACCCTTGGAGTAAAGTCTCAAGAGTAATAGACTTGAAGAATGATGACAAGATGTGTTCGAAGGGTTGACTGGGCCATTAGGGGCAAAACGGTTAACTGGACAGGAAAACTACCGAGATGGACTTGGAATGTCCCGGAAGAAGACTCGAGGATTAGAAACATTACTTAGAATTCTAAAAGGATAACGGTTTATTACCCAGAGCCGGTGTGGTTAGAAGAGGAGACCGGCCCACTAGGGGTAAAACAGTCATTTCGCATTGGATTTACCGAAACTGACTCGAAATGATTCGAAAAGATAATGGAAGGTCGAGATTACTATGAGAAACATTCTCAAGAGGCTACCGGTTTGATACCCAGAGTCGGTGTGGTTCCCAAGGCGCTCAGATGCCTAGGGGCAAAATGGTCATCTTGACCAGAATGTCTCGGAATTGGCCCGAGAAGGCACCTATTCATGCTAGATTGTCTTTAAGACAATATTGGAAGGGTGGACTTGCCGTTCTGAGGACTTAGGTACTTTCTCGAGAAATGTGCTAGAAATAGCCCTATGGGGCAATTTGGTCATTTTTCATCGAAGTGGGCTAGCAGGCACCGGTGTTGACCTAGGTTTTGAGTGTTTCCGTCACTTTGATGGCGGTCCCGTGATATAGGGGTTTAATGGCAATTCCCTATATCGACCTGTTTACGAGTGTTTCCGCCACTCTGGCGGTTGCGATGTTTGCGAGTATTTCCATTACTCTAACGGGTCGCGATCATTCTAAAGATTGTGTAATCTCTAAAAGCTGCTAGGTGGCCTTAGCGCCCAAGGAATCATCTTTCTCAAAAGGCGTGCCGAAACAAACATTTCTTCATTGGCGGGCTAGCAGGCGCCAAAAGTGGACCGTTCTACCATCTTGGGGACTTGGGGTCTCGTCCCGATCGACGGGTTTGAAGGGACTTACCATTCCGAAGAGTTTCTTCGGAAACATGCCAGATTGGATGGTCTTACCACCTCGACGAATCAACTTTCTCAAAAGGTGTGCCAGATTTAATTAGAATATCAATTGGAATGGGGGCTTACCGTCTTCAAAAGACGTGCCTATTGGAATTGGACCGATTAATGCCCCCAAGGGCATTTCGGTCAATTTGCCTCTATTTGGGCCCAAAGGGCCCACGAAGTGATTGATTGATGGGATTAGACTTGGAAAGTTGATTTAAATTGGAATATGTCCATATTGACTTGCATACAAGTCTTGATGGACTGGAGACTACTGAGCAGGCAAAAATTAGGTGCTTACAACAATTCTATTCTGTGAAGCAGACAATGAGCAATTGATCAACCTGAAAAGAGTATTAAGGTGTTTTGAACTATTGTCAGGCCTTAGAATCAATTATCATAAAAGTTCACTTTGTGGGGTAGGGGTGGATGATCATTTCATGTAGCATATTGCTCAAGTCTTTAGATGAAAAATTCAAAATCTGCCCATGAATTTTGTGGGAGTCTCTTTAGGGGCTAATCCTAGACTTGAGAAGAAATGGGAGGGTGTCATTGATAAAGTGAAAGGAAGATTAGCTTTGTGGAAGAGAAATATGTTGTCCATTGGTGGAAGACTGACTCTTATTAAATCTACTTTGGTAAACATGCCCATCTATTACCTATCATTGTTTAAGGCTCTAAAGGAGGTTTGCAATAGGCTGAAAAGAATTCAAAGAAGCTTTTTGTGGGGGGAGGCAGGTAAGAAGAAGGTCCATTTGGTGGGATGGCAAAAAGTAACAAAGAGTAAGAAAGGAGGAGGTTTAGGCATTATTCCAATCTCAACCATAAACAAAGCTTTAATTGCCAAGTGGCGGTGGAGATATGCAAAGGAAAAAAAGGCCTTGTGGAGGAATCTTGTTGGCTAGAAATATAATTATGATGTCAAAGCATGGCTGAGGCAATTGAAAGGAAACCCTGCTCTATGGTCTGGAATGATATCTTAAACGTGGTCACTGAGGATAATGAATTCAGGGATATTTTATTTAGTAATCTGAAGCTTAATGTGGGGGATGGAAATGATTGCAAATTTTGGAAAGATGTCTGGAATGGGGATCAACCTTTGAGTAAGGATTTTTCAAGGTTATTTGCATTATCAACTCAACAATCCTAGTCTATAGCTAAAGTTAATGGAGACATGGGTGAATGGGAATTATCATGTACAAGGCAGCTTAGAGGATGGGAGGAAGAGGAACACCTGAGATTGTTGGGTAGAATTGCCGATATTAGTTTGGACGAGTCTAAGCAAGATTTAATCACTTAGAAGATGGAGAATGATGGTATTTTTTCTGTTAAGTCTTGTTACAGGGAGCTATGGGACAGGAATGAACCATTTTCATCTGTCAACAAGCACTTGTGGGGTTTCAAAGCCCCTTTAAAAGCCAAAGTCTTTGGTTGATTGGCCTTACAAGAGAAAATCAAATCTAAGGTCTTGCTTTATAAAAGAAGATGCCTACCACAGGGGTGTGATACCATTTGTGTAATGTGTCAAGGCAGTGAGGAGAATGTATATCATTTATTATTAACATGTAGTTATGCTCGAGGAGTAGTTTAATTGAGTGGTGGGGACTACAATGGGTGTGCCCCCATAAACTTCTTGATTTATTTAAGTGGTGGAGGGGTATGAATTTCAAATTTGTGGAAAAGCTTATGTAAGATGTGTTATTTTTATCAGTTTTATGGTATTTATGGAAAGCCAGGAATGAGTTAACGTTCAATAGAATTACTATCAAATGTGAAGAG
This sequence comes from Euryodendron excelsum, assembly GCA_033060915.1. Taxonomy (NCBI): domain Eukaryota; kingdom Viridiplantae; phylum Streptophyta; class Magnoliopsida; order Ericales; family Pentaphylacaceae; genus Euryodendron; species Euryodendron excelsum. The sequence continues at coordinate 22,391,701 of CM065387.1, forward strand.
TTGATTGAAAACATAAAGATATAGGTGGCATTATGGGTGATAGTGGGAATCAAGAGTTCCCCTTTCTCTGTTGTTGATGTGATGTACTCTCTTGAAGAGGTGAGAAACACCAGGTTGAGTTTCAGAGTAGTTAGAGTTTCATGGGCCGATACCGTATGTTGATTTGTCATCTAGCATAGGTGGAAAATGCTTTGTTTTTCTGTTTTCATTCGAGTGCGGGCTGTGTTAGCAATGACCATGGTCATTTTGCTACTAAACCTCATCCTCTTATGTAAGCAGTTTTTGTGATTTATATATTTCATTTTGCTGTTTCAAAAAAAAAAAAAAGATTGTGCAGGCGGTCAATCATCTGAAAAGAAGTTACTGGCATGCTGGCACATAAAACTCGTTGAGTATTATTCGTAACAGGTAGGTAAAAGTTTACCATCATCTAGGGAAACAAAATTTTCAAGTCCACAAGACAAACAGGAGAAAAAAATAAATTAATAAAAACAAACAATTTATTAAGGAAAAGACTATAGTTTGTCCCTGGAATTACCAGATTCCCCATTTATTTTAATGCTTTCTATCATATCTAAATTACAGAAAATTTCATAGTAAATGGATGGATAGGCCGCCCATGTTCATCATTTTTAATGACCCCATTTGTCCAAAAGCTACCGAAAGACATTTTAGAAAGTCGATGGTTATGTTTCGAGAACTCAATTTTATTTTAATGCTTTTATTTTTATGTGAAATCTACTTGTAGAAGCTAATAAATTAATTTGGAAGTATTTCGTAAAGGTAAGTTGAGTTCATTAAATTTTCTGTAAGACAATGTTTGCAAGTAAATGCCAAATTTGTTTTCTATATATAATTTATTTCTCTATTTTTTTAAAACAAAAATTAATTTTCGAAACCTATACCAACTGAGCCCCTCTCGTATCTACTCTAAGCAAGCCTCGAATTACTATCTGCTCACCTATTCCTATAGATTTCTTTAAGTGGTCAACGCGGCCAACCCATAAAGTGGAAAGGGCCAATGCAAAATAAATCTAGCTGAATTGGACAGCCACTAGTTAGATGTCCTTTGAGAATTAATATGCTCTTTGTTAAGGACACTCCATATGTAATGAGGTTAGATGCCATCACTCTAACCTTTGAGATGCCTTTGCTCCACTTTTGAGATGCCTGACTGGGGGTTAACAATCCGTGCTTTTTGTTTTTAGAATTAAGTAATTAGCAGACCAAAAACTTAAATTCTTTAGATATAAGGTAATTACTAGACCAAAAACTTAAATTCTTTAGATATGATTATGAATAAAGTGATAAATATTCCAAATTCATCTATCCACATCCAAAAATATTAAGTGATAAATATTGCAAAAACTTCTTATCTATCCATATAATATCCGTGCACATAATTGTTAGATGGGATCCACCCATGTGGTGGATCACTCCTATTGTTTGATTTTCACCCATCCACAGAGGACGTAAAATGTAAAGCCAAAAAAGAAAGAAAAAGAAAGAGAAGGAAGAAAAAAAAGAAAAGAACTCCGTGGTTGTGGTTGGTTGAATTTTTCCTCACAGCCCACTGTGACAGAAGCAGATACTAATACCCTGTCAGGCACAGGTTTTCAAGTGCGGAGACTGGTCTAGGTGAAAGAGAGAGACTTGAACCATAGTTATCAGAATCGGATCACATGGCCGGTGAAACCGTTTCAACCAAAGTCTGGTGGTTCAATTGACATCACTACAAGAAAAGGCATTATTTGCGATGGCTCAATGCCGTCGCAAATACTCAAAATGCCATCGCAAATGCTTATTTGTGACAGCTGAGCGACGGTATTTTAGACAACACAAATGGTGGGATTGTAAATACTTTTAGGGACGGCTATGCGACGAAATGGTGACTATTTGCAACGGTACGTTCCCATCACAAATAGTGCACGATGGGATCAAATGCAGCAGCGACAGTTTAGCTTGCCGTTGCCAATAAGCCTTTTTGCGACGGATATATTGCCGTCGCTAATGCAATTTTCATGCAATAAAATTTAAAAACGATCCCCTTTTGCGACTGTTCCTGCAGTCGCAAATAGTATTTGTAATATTTATTTTTAATCGTTTCAAGTATTTGCGACGGTTCCTGCCATCGCAAATACCATTGCAAAATAAATGATTCAAAATCGCCGAAGTATTAGCGACGATCCCTTGCCGTCGCAAATACTTTTGAAAAAAACAAAAATTTTTTTGCTCCATATTAGGAATGATTTTTGTAATTTGTCATTAACCCTTATAAAATGAACATTTAATATGATCAAAACTACCAAATTCAAACATTCACTAAAACCAAAATGCTTAAATAAATACTTAACAAAATTAATATTTCATTTTATTATACATATCCATACAAACAAATAAAATATCTTCCACCGAGTTCCAAAACAAAACCAAAGTACATACATAACCTCTCACAAAAAGAATGACCTAAATGAAAAGTTCATACAACAAAAGAGAGTTTTGAGTCTATTACAACATAAGCCAATACAAAAAGACAATCCACCTATTCTTTATGAATAACCTAAAAAGAAGAAAACAAAAAAAAAAATAGATATGATAATGACACAATAAATAAAATTAATAGATATGCATGTAATATATGGGCTTATTGAAATAAAAATGTAATTTACATCACGGGAAAGCCAAGCCACATGTCGGCCGACAGATTCTCCAACAGTTGTATTGTCTTTTCGAGGTCGTTCTAATAAAGCGTTAGGTTGTTGAGCATATTGAACAAAAACTTTGTAGTAATTTGGACCCAATGGTTCTCCATCAATTTCTGTCAATGGATTCGTGCTAATAAAATCTCCTTTTGCTAATTCAAGTTTTGGAAGCTCAAAATAAAGTAAAGAAACCTTTACTCCATCCTAAAATAATAAATGCAATATTTTTAAATTAGATATTCAAAAAACTTATATATAATTAGTACAATTATGCAAAACGGTTATTCTAAAAAAAATTAAGGAAAAGAGAGAAAAAAAAGTGTTACATCTCACAAACCGGGACTCCGGCAATCGTGCCGTTCGTTCCCACACGTCACTCGTACCTAAATATTACTACGTGTCGAGTTTGACAAAGTTCCGAGCTCGTTTGTGGGTTTTAGTATCTAAACGACTTGAAAACACGTTATTCTCTAACAAAAAACTAAGGAAAAGAGAAGGAAAAAAATTAAATCTCTTAAACTGGGACTCCAGCAACTGTGCCATTCATTTTCACACATCACTCGTGCCTAAATCTTACTACGTGTCGAGTTTGACAGAGTTCCGAGCTCGTTTGTGGGTTTTAGTATCCAAACGACTCGAAAACATGTTATTTTCTTTAAAAAAAAGCTAAGAGAAAAAATGTTACATCTCCCAAACCGGGACTCTGGCCATCGTGCCGTTTATTCTCACACGTCACTCGTGCCTAAATCTTACTACGTGTCAAGTTTGATTGAGTTCCGAGATTGTTTGGGGGTTTTAGTACTCAAACAGCTCGAAAAACAAGTTAATCTAAAAAAAAGCTAAAGAAAAGAGAAGGAAAAAAATTAAATCTCTCAAACCGGGACTCCAACAATTGTGCCGTTTGTTTCCACATGTCACTCATGCCTAAATCTTACTATGTGTCGAGTTTGACAAAATTTTGAGCTCGTTTGTGGGTTTTAGTACCTAAACCACTCGAAGACACGTTATTTTCTTAAAAAAAGCTAAGAAAAAAAGTGTTACACTTCCTAAACTGGGACTCCGGCTACCGTGCCGTTCATTCTCACACGTCACTCGTGCCTAAATCTTATTACATGTCGAGTTTGACATAGTTCCAAGCTCGTTTGTGGGTTTTAGTACCTAAACGACTCGAAAATAAGAATTTTCTCTAAAAAAAAAACTAAGGAAAAGAGAAGGAAAAAAAAATTAAATCTCTCAAACCGGGACTCCGGCAACTGTGCCGTTCATTCCCACACGTCACTCGTGCCTAAATCTTGCTAAGTGTCGAGTTTGATGGAGTTCCGAGCTCGTTTGTGGGTTTCAGTATCTCAACGACTCGAAAACACGTTATTTTCTTTAAAAAAAATTAAGAAAAAAAGTGTTACATCTCCCAAACTGGGACTCCGGCTACCGTGGCGTTCGTTTCCACATGTCACTCATGCCTAAATCTTATTACATGTCGAGTTTGACAGAGTTTCAAACTCGTTTGTGGATTTTAGTACTTAAACGACTCGAAAATACGTTATTCTCTAATACATAAAGCGCATCAACCCAATCAGCCTAAAAGCGACATCATGCAATACAATTACAATAAAATAAAGATATTCTCAAGTACATGAGTTTTGCTCTTTCTAGAATTCTATAATGCATTCACAAATTTCACAAAGGCTAAGCTATTTGGGAAGCTATATAATCCAAAAAAAAAAGCTAGTGGAATGGGACATAATGCAATTTCTAATGCTAATCAAGCTAATTATGTAACATAAATCTTCAAAGAAGTGCACCAACAAAACTCCAAAATAAATAAATATTCCATTCTATGCCAAACCTTACAAATATCCTGAACAATTAATCATCAAAATTACAAATTACCTTCCATGGACAGCAAGGATAGAAAACACCAATTTTCTCGATTCTCCATGCCAATTCTATTGTATACTGGAATGATTTTATAAGCCGAATATTACCTATCACTGATGTGTCCAAATTTCGTTTTAATATTGTCAAAATCTGGATTGACAGAGAAACAATGTGAGGTTTCAAGTAGTAATTATCACCATCACTAACAACCACCTCCAACCGTCCAGCTCAACCCCTCCACCACCACCACCCCCAACCACCCCATTCCCTCCCCATCCCTCCACTAGCTCCGCCCACCACCTCTGCCCTAAGTGGGAGAATGTAAGCATAATATTAAAATTGTTTTGGAATCCCAACTTCTGATCAGTCTTTTCTTCAAACACCTTGAATGCATTTTTTGGCATATAATATGTACAGAAGTCTGCAGAAAAAAAAAAGTACAGCATTGTTCAAAACATCCAAGAATACTCATAATAATCTCAAATTTTAAAAAGAATTAAGAAGCGTCATATCTTGCCAGGCACGTAGTGACTAGTGGCCCATAAGAGTTACAAAGGAATTGGTGGAAACCACATTAATAGGTAAAATTGGAACATCTAACAGATCAAGTTAGATGAGAAATATTGTCAAAGATCTATACCATATGATTAACAACAAAAACAAACTAAAAACCTCATATGTCAATGCTACCTGAAAATAACAAACTAAATATAAGTATTAAGCTATAGATAATTGATACAACATATAACAAAAAAAATAGACAAAGCACAATCATGAAAACTTTGTTTGTAGAACAATAAAATACTTTTAAACGCAGAAAGCTAAGAGATTGAAGGAACGAACCTTGTTTTGATTTCTTGATCCCTCCATTTCTTATGAAGGTAATGTATACAAATATATTTAATATATATACACACTATGTAGGCCCACTCTGATAATATTTTAAAAATAAAGGCTCTCCAACTTGTTTCTGGGTTAGGTCTATGATAAATCTGAAAGGTTGAGAACCATGGCATTGATCTTTCATAAGGTCAACTAAGTCAAGAATAGAGGCATTAATCTATGAAGTTCAGCATTTGTTGGCATTATTCTTTCATTAGACATACGAATTTCACGAGCTTTCATAAGCTAATAAAAGTCGTCCTTTTCATAATCCAAAAGAATCTACATTCCAACTTGCGAATTAAAACAAAGACTTAATGTTGTAGTTGCAGTGTTTAGTTTAATAAAGATAATGTTCTTTTTGATAAAACAAAAAACAAAAAAGATAATATTCCTTGATGTGCAACTCTGTCAATTATCTCAGAAGCTTCCATGAAATGAAAGTCAATGGATCTATATTGGTGCAACTTGTGACATGAACTGTTGATTAAAGGACTATATGTTACATAATATGATACATTAAGTTGGTGATAATACATCAGTTTGATTTTGGTTCTGCAACCTTGCGACAACAAGAGAAAAAATCAAGCCTTCTGTAGGTTACTACCCAAAAGCATTGGCAACAAAGATGGAGGCATGGTTGTTTTGGCAGGTGCTAGTGCAGCTGCCTACAGGTGCAGTGGCAGCCATCACCAATACTGGTGGCCATGGTGCCAACAAGAGCAGCAAAAGTGACAAGAATGTAGGGTTTCAACTTCTATCTATTCTAGCCAGCTAATTAATGAGGGAATTGGAAGAAGATTAATGTAGCGGCCATTGACTTTCACCCTGTTTAAGTTTATTCATTAAATACATATATAAGACCTTACTGTTTTTTAATTATATTCAAGATTCAAAGATAAGCATTTGATACTGCTAGGGATTGCCCCTGAGCTTAGCCCTCTACAAATGTCGGCTAAACTTGCAGATGTAACACTCTAATTGGTCACTTCCATTACCGGTACTCAAAGAACTGTTCCTAAGTTTTTTTTTTTTTCTTGCTATGTTAATACACTTCACCAGTGGTTGAACAAATGCCAAATACAAGTTGACTTTCAATACAATTAACTCCAAATCTCCAACCCTAATAAATTTTTTCTTATTTTGTGACTCCAACAGCTGATTTGGTTAAGTGATTAAATGTGCATTCCTAAAATTCTTATTGATAGTTGAAATATAAAAGGAGAGATTGAGATAGACCAATGCAAGATTAAATAAAATAAACAAGAACAGAAAAGTAGATGCTCTCCATTAGTGATATGATCAAAACGTCAAAATTGAAGGAGATCAATGACGAAAAAAGGAATTGGCGAGGCATACAATTTGGTGGCTTTATGTACCGAAGCTATGGTCTCCTGCATCTCCAAGTCCGGGAATTATAAACCTGAAAATGGCACAAACAATGTCAGGTTGAAGCACTAACATAGCCTCATGCAGAGTTGGTGATTCTTTTTCATTATAACAATGGGAAGTATTTACCCTTGGTCATTAATAGTGGGGTCAATGATTCCAGCGTATACATGAAGCCTGGAAAATCACAACAGCCGCAAAAACAAAGCTGAGAGACTTACTGGGAATAGGATAGTTACCTCTTGAAGGAGGAGGCGAAGGCTGCAGCAGCGGCGGCGACAGAAGCAGTAGCGGCAGCAGCTATGGAGGAGAACGGCTGGGGGAACGGTGGCTGGAGGTGCTGCTGAAGGCGGTGGCGGCTGTGGAGGAGAAAGGTGATGACAGAGGAGGAGGAGGAGGAGGCAGCAACGGCGGCGGCAATAGAAGCAGTAGCGGCAGCAGCTATGAAGGAGAACGACTGGGGCCATGATAGATGGAGGTGTTGCTGAAGGCAACAGCGGAGGAGGAGGAGGAGGAGGAGGAGGAGGAGAAGGATGGGGGTGGCGGCTAGTTCTCTCAAATCAGGCTCCTAGGGCTTTTGTTCAAGTGAGAGAAAGGGCTTTTTTTTGCTAAGTTGATTTTAGGCCTTGTTAGAGGGAAAGAGAAGAAAAAAAAGGGGGAGAAATCATTTTGGGAATGAAACTATGTTGTTTCATTAAATACTATTTGCGACGGCTCTACCCCGTCGCAAATACATCGTCGCATAAAAGGTGTCGGATTTAACTATACCAAACGACGTCATTTTTTACCTTTTTTACGAGGGCAAGATTGCCGTCACAAATAGTATTGTCGCAAATAGTATTTTTTGTGTCGGAAACATTGTTGTCGCGAATAATAGAGCATTTGCGACAGCAAAGACAGCCGTTGCAAATACTCCGTCGTAAATGCCCTCTTTTCTTGTAGTGCGTGATTAGATCATTTTGGTCAAAAATTGGAAGTCAACGACCAGCTTTTGAAATTTGAAGCTCCAGCAATGGTAACATTGTTGTTAGCTCTTAAAAAATACAAAGATTTGAGGGGCAAAAATTTGCATGTTCTAAGTGTTGGTCAACCACCAATCTACTTTGTTGGTTATGTTTAACTCTTGTCCTATAAAATATATAATGGAAGGTTTCACGAACAAATAAAACATATTTTATATTATAATAACTGTTGAATAAGTTGAATTAACGGTTGAATCGATGAATCATGAATCAAAGTTTTCACCGATTTGATGTCGGATTCGGTTATGATAATTATGATGGTGCCTTTCCTCTACAAGACAACGAGTTGTACCTATATAAGTGTTCCTCTATTACAGACAAAGGTTCCTTTTGTAGAAAATGTTTCCTCCAAAGAGTGTAATTCTTTGTGAGGGAGTGTACTCACTTTTTGGAGAGGTTTTATTTTACACATTATTTTTATAATAGAAGAAATTGAGACCTGTCCGGTAATGTAAATAGATTTGTTGTTATACCAAACAACATGAATATGATGTTTCTATTGTGTTCACGTGTTATTGTTGTTTATGGGTGTACTTTTGCATGTGTACGTGGGGGTTATCCCTACTGGTGGCATCATAAATGCTTCCGCTGAGCCGCACCATCCCAACAAAAATTGCAAGATATGCATATACATCCAACAACAGTAAATTTTGCCTGCATGTTGAGAACATAATGTACAATGATATCGATAACAAGATAAAATTGAAAAAACATCCAAATACAAATACTTATGAATAGAAATATATGAATTCCGCCACATCTGGATCATATTTTTTTCCGTGTCTTTTACATCAAAGAAAATAAAAATTTGTTAATATGAAATGATGGGGACTGACCATGAATTCTCCTGATCACACCCCACACTCGGGGTACTCAGAGAAATGAGGGGCTACTGATGGGGACCGACCAGGAGCACCCTTAACAGCTCGACTAGGAGAAAGCACACACGGGCTGTCAGATTCAGCTGATGACGTATTGCGCATTACAGTGGTTGAGGCTTCAGCACCAAACATGTTGATATTTCGAAGGATGCAGAAGGGATCGAAAGAAGGAAAAACACCACAAAAGGAGGATCGACCCTGAGAGGTCCAGCTGACTAGGGCCTGACCAGGGAGGTCATGACCAATCAGACCATGGCTGCGCACGGCCAAGTAGACCACGCCCGAGCAAGCCTTTTGAGATGGTGTTGATCATTCGTCTCACCAGCCACGCCAGTAAAAGCCATCATTGACAACCCAATCATGATAACATGCTCCCAACTCCAAGACTTCGCGTGTAGGAGGAGGCAGTCACCTCACTCACTCTGACACATGCCTAAGGGAGCGCCACGTTTGGGGTTGGACAACTACTCCTTCCACTGCCATGCCACCAGTCAGGATCTCCAATGCCGCGCTGCCACGTGGAGAAACAGCCATCTCCCACCCTCTCCATGCATGCAACACCCTTCTAGGGCTACTAGGGTGTTTGCCAATATAAAAGGAAAAATCATCTTCTCCAACAAGGTACGCAAACAAAAAAACCCTAGCCAAAACTCTGTTGAAATATATCCAGAAACCTAATTTTGGCATCGGAGTGCCCTTGGCAGGCATCACACTAGTGCCCCTCACCCCTTTCCCTTCTCGGATTATTAGAGCTGATTGTTGCTAACTTGGAGACAGACTTACTCCATCATCAGCTGGCACCATCTGTGGGAACAATTTCCTTCTACTTTCATGGTCGTCACCAAGTCCGGTATTTCACGCATTCCCTTACCCATGGCTGATCAAAACACCAACAAGGTCGTGGATGACCAACACATCAACAGAGTTGTAGCCCTCAAAACCCGGATGGCTGATGTTATGGCCAACATGCAAATGCTGATTACCCAAAACCAGGAGTTGCTTCAACAACTCCCTGTTGCCCCTGCAGGAGGACAACCACCTAGAGCTCAATCGGAGAATGAAAGAAGCCACACCAACCGAGACGTGAACGAAGATCCCGTCTTGCCTGGCAGCAGCATCTTGCCCCCTAGCATTGTGTTACCACCCCGAAACGACAATGTCCCATCAAATGAAGCACAAAGCCGGGCCCCTAGTCTGTACCCTCGATGTCACCCCCAGTACACGAGGTGGAAGGAGAGAGGGGGGACAACCCCCCGGCCTAGGATGAGTGTTTAAGAGCCCTCCAAGCCTAGATGACCAGGGTTATGGAGGCAATGAAGACCAGAACTCTGAACACCGTTGAGGAGATGGTGAACAGAACCGACTCCCCATTCACCCAGGTAGTCATGCAGGTCCCCTTATCACCCAAGTTCAAGATGCCCACCATAGAGATGTTCTATGGGATGAAGGACCCATTGGACCACCTGAAGACCTACAAGGCCTTAATACAGCTCCAAGCCATCCTCGACGAGATTATGTGCCAAGCCTTCCCTGTCACTCTCAAAGGAGCAGCTAGAGTATGGTTCAACCGAATTCAACCCTCCATTATCAATTCCTTCGTTCAGTTTAGCAAACTGTTCATTAGACACAACATTGGAGCCTAGCGACAAAGGAAAACCGACGACCAGCTTACTTAATGTGAAGCAGAAGAAAGATGAAACTCTTTGAGAGTTTGTCACCAGGTTTAACCTAGAAACCCTTGAAGTGGACGATGTTGACGACAAGGTTGCAGTCACCCTTTCATGAGCGGAATCAAAACTCACAAATTCATGTTTTCGTTGGCCAAGGAGCCTCCGAAGACTATGGTGGACCTCATGATCAAAGCCTAGAAGCATATGAATGCTGAGGATACAATGAACGCTAAATGGGAGTGTGATGAGGGTGCCACTTCCTGGTTAGACAAAAAGAAGAGATCACCCGAAAACAAGGACGACCGAGACAAGAAAGCCCCAAGGAGTGAGAGGATAGAAAGAGGGGACCGACCAAGAAACCGTTTCGCTGCCTTTGAGCGTAGTTTCACTTCACTGACCATGCCGCTGGAGCACGTCCTGAACGAGATCAAAAATGACCCGGACCTGAAATGGCCTGGGAAGTTGAGGGGGCCTTCGGAAGAAAGGAACCGAAGGAAGTACTGTCGATTCCATAGGGACCATAGCCACAACACAGACGATTGTTTCAACCTCAAGCAATAGATACAGATCCTGATCAAGGAAGGGTGCTTGAGGAGGTACGTTGTTGGCCAAGGGCATGACAGAGCACGACCGACAAAGAAGAAGAGCCCAGAAAGAGCCCTGGTACACCAACACTCGATTGGAGAGATAAGGGTCATCTTAGGGGCTTTGGAGGTGGCGATGAGTCGTCGTCAGCCAAAAAGAGCCATGTCAGGAGAGCAAAGCAAGCAGAAGTGTTATTAGTTGACAGACTGAGCAAAAAGGCCCGACCAGACGTTCCAGACATAGTATTCACCGAGGACGAAGCTTCAGAGCTGAGTCACCCGTATGATGACGCCCTGGTGGTCAGCACCATCATTGCCAACTTCAGAACCCGACGAATCCTCATCGACAGTGGTAGCTCGGCTGACATCCTTTTCTAGGGTGCCTTCAAGCAACTGTAGATTTCGAGAGAGGCACTAAAGCCCATGACTTCCCCCCTCGTGAGGTTCATCGGCAATCGAGTTGTCCCCGTAGGTTCCACGAGTTGCCCATCACTCTAGGGGATGACCCCCAATAAACCACGAAGTTAGTCAACTTTTTGGTCATGGACTGCCTCTCGGCCTACAATGTGATTATAGGGCGTACAACCCTGAACCAGTTCAAGGTAGTCACATCCACATATCACCTGAGGTTGAAGTTTCCTACAGAACACAGGGTAGGAACTGTGAAGGGCGATTAGGTGACTGCGAGAGAATGCTACTTGGCATCCCTCAAGGAGGATGCTGCCAAATAGACCCTCGTGATAGAGGAGCTGGAAGTCAGGGACGAGGAAGAACTTAGGCGGGGAGAACTCGTGGAAGAGTTAGAACAAGTCCCCATCCACTATCTAGCTCAGGACAATAGCATACAGTCGCCCAAGGGTGTCATGATTGGTACTGGAGCTCTAGAGAAGCTCAAGCAGGAGCTGCGACGATTCCTAAAAGACAACGCTAACGTCTTCGCCTAGACCTACAAAGATATGCTAGGCGTCGACCCCGAGATTACTGCTCACTACCTTAAAATTTCACCAGAGGCCAGACCGGTCAAGTAGAAAAGGAGAAGCTTTGCCCCCGAGCATAACGAGGCCATCGCAAAAGAAGTGGACAAGCTTGTCCAAGCCGAATTCATTCGAGAGACACAGTACCCGACCTAGCTCTCAAACATTGTAATGGTGAAGAAGGCGAATGGGAAATGGTAGATGTGCGTAGATTTTACTGATCTCAACAAGGCTTGCCCCAAAGACAGCTTCCCCCTGCCTACCATTGACCTTCTGGGCAATTCTACAACCGGATACGAGGTGCTCTCCTTTATAGACGCTTTCTCAGGGTACAACCAGATTAAAATGGCAGAACGGGATCAGGAACACACCGCCTTCATTACTGATAGAGGATTATATTGCTACTGAGTGATGCCCTTCGGCCTAAAAAATGCTGGGGCAACTTACCAGAGACTGGTCAACAAAATGTTCAAGTCCCAGATACGACGAAACGTGGAAGTATATGTGGACGACATGCTAGTAAAGAGAAAGCAAGCTGCCGACCATTTGGAGGATTTGAAAGAAACCTTTCACACCCTTAAGCACTACAACATGAAGTTAAACCCGGCCAAATGTGCATTCCGGGTGGCCTCGGGGAAGTTCCTTGGTTTTATGGTTTCGCAGAGAGGCATCGAAGCAAACCCAAAGAAAGTCAGGGCCATACTGGACATACAGGCCCCGAAGACGATCAAGGATGTTCAGCGACTAGCAGGACGAGTGGCGGCCTTGAACAGGTCATCTTCAGGTCAACCGACAAATGCCTACCTTTCTTCCGGACGTTAAGAAAAGCATTCTAGTGGATGGGCAAATGTGAGAAAGCCTTCCAATAACTAAAACACTACTTGGGCTCTATTCCTCTGCTAAGCGGAACGGTCACAAGAAAGGAGCTCTACCTCTACTTGGCCATCTCAGCAACGACAGTAAGCTCAGCCCCTGTGTGAGAGAGTGAAGGAGTCCAAAAGCCGGTGTACTACACGAGTAGAGCATTTAAAGGAGTTGAAGAAAGATACCCGAAGATGGAGTTGTTAGCCTTTGCTTTGGTGAACTCAGCGCGAAGGCTCTGGCCGTAGTTCCAAGCCTATACAGTTGTAGTCCTGATAGATCAGCCCATCAAGAAAATCCTGCACAAGCCTGAAACTTCTGGTCGGCTCATGAAGTGGTCAGTAAAGCTCAGCCAGTTCGACATTCAGTATAGGCCCCGAACAGCTGTTAAAGGACAAGCAACAACAGATTTCATTGCAGAGTTTACCACCCAACCTCATACCCCACCCGACGTGGAGGACGCCAAGAGTAACTGGGTACTGAACTTTGACGACTCCTCCATCGAACAATCCAGCGGGGCAGGCATGGTTCTTGTTACCCCGGATGGCCAGAAAGTAGAGTATGCTCTCAGATTCAAATTCCCTGCCACCAATAACGAGGCCGAGTATGAGGCGCTTATTGCCGGGCTCAGAATTGATTGGCGAATGAGGGCAGAGCAAATAACTGTCATGGGAGATTTGTAGTTGGTGATAGAGCAGATCCAGGGGGAGTATGAAGCTAGAGCGGATAAAATGAAGAAGTACTGCCATATGGCCAGAGACTTGGTCAAAAAATTCTCCAAAGTAGTATTGCAAAGGGTCACTTATCTGGAAAACGAAGAGGGAGACAGATTGGCAAGAATAGCGTCCTCAGACCAACTTGATCCCAAAGTGCCCTTGGAAACTCTCGATTCGCCGAGCATTCAAACTCCGGAAGTCAATGCGCTGGAAATAGACAACTCCTGGGCTAAGCCAATCAAGGATTACCTAGAGCACAACGTCCTCCCAGAAGACAAGCTGGAGACAAGGAGGATCAAATTCAGGGCTAGTCGGTATGTGATGTTCGACGGCGTCTTGTCCAAGTGAGGGCACACTAGCCCCCTCCTCAGGTGCACCACTGCAGAAGAGGCAACCTACATCATGAGGGAATGTCCACAAAGGCATTTATGGCAACCATTCCGGAGGACGATCCCTGGTTAACAAAATCCTCAGGACAGCATACTATTGGCCAACCATGAGTAAGGACTCCCAGGAGTTCTTGAAAACGTGTGATAAGTGCCAACGGTTTACCAATGTCCTAAGACAACCCGCACAGGAGCTGACTCCCATCCAAATCCCGTGGCCCTTTACCCAGTGGGGGATCGACATCATGGGCCTATTGCCCCTGGGTAGGGGGCAGAACAAGTTCGCTGTGAAAGCCATCGATTATTTCACCAAATGGGTTGAAGCAGAGGCCCTCACGACCATCACCGAGCAGAAAATGACCAACTTCCTCTAGAAGAACATTGTGTGTCGCTTTGGAATACCCAAAGTGGTCATCTTTGACAACGATAAGCAATTCGAAGGGAAGCAGTTTAGCGGGTTATGCTCAAACTTGCACACCAGCCACCATTTTTCCTCGCTAGAATATCCCCAAGCAAATGGGCAAGTGGAAGTTACCAACAGGTCCCTTCTTAAGATCATCAAGACCAAGCTCGAGAAAGCGAAGGGGCTATGGGTGGAGGAGCTCCCTAGTGTCCTTTAGGCTTACCGAACCACCGAGCGGGTCTCCACTGGTCAAACCCCTTTCTCCCTCACCTTTGGGGCCAAAGCCGTCATATCGGTGGAGCTCGGCCTCCCCAGCCCTAGGACTCAGAACTACAATCCAGAGACAAACAACGAGGCACTGGCAGTCGACATGGACCTACTAGAGGAGAAAAGGCTCCAGGTAGTAATCTGAATGGCCTCATATTAGCAACAGATGTGCCAGTAACCATAAAAGCCGATTGCGTTTGAGGGATTTCAGGACGAGAGACTTGGTGTTGAAAAAGGTCAACCAATCTACCAGAGTTGCACAGGATAGGAAGCTTGGCCCAAATTAGGAAGGACCTTACGAGGTAACAGGCTTCACCAGAAAGGGAACCTACAGACTGAAGGGCCCCAAAGGCAAAGAACTGCCTCACCCTTGGCATGCTGAACACCTGAGGAAGTACTATGTGTAAGTGATATTTGGTTTGAATGCGCAATTGTAGCAAAGAATCTTTTTGTCTATTAATATCATAGAGGGACTTGCCTAAATTCATCACAACTTATGTCCACAACTGTAAGTTGATTCATGACGTACTGAGTTTCTGCATAATTCTCTCTGCTCGCAAACTCCCGAACATCTCCCTTACAAGGCACTAAAAGCGACAAAGCCCTACTAGGGCATGGCCGAGCAGGCATAAAGTGACAAAAGTCCTGCTCAGGCCATGGCCGAGTAGGCAAAGGCTTTATGGCCATAACTAAAACTGACAAAGCCCTGCTCAGGCATGGCCAAGCAGGCATAAAGCGACAAAGTCCTGCTCAGGCCATGGCCGAGCAGGCAAAGGCTTTATGCCCACAACTAAAAGCAATAAAGCCCTGCTTGGGCATGGCTGAGCAGGCATAAAGCGACAAAGTCCTGCTTAGGCCATGCCCGAGCAGGCAAAGGCTTTATGCCCACAACTAAAAGCGACAAAGCCTTGCTCGGGCAAGGCCGAGTAGGCATAAAGCTACAAAGTCCTACTTAGGCCATGGCCGAGCAGGCAAAGGCTTTATGCCCATAACTAAAAGTGGCAAAGCCTTGCTTGGGCATGGCCGAGCAGGCATAAAGGTGACAAAGTCCTGCTTAGGCCATGGTTGAGTAGGCAAAGGCATTATCCCCACAATTTTAAAGTGACAAAAGCCTTGCTCGGGAATGACCGAGCAGGAAAAGGCTCAATGCCCACAAATAAAAGCGACGAGGCTCAATTCCACCAATTCAAGCAACAAAGCACTGCTCGGGACATGGCCGAGCAGGCAAAGCTACGCTCAAAATTGAAGCAACCATTCCTGCCTGAGCAGGCAGACGTGGGGAATGCCTAATGTTGTGTTCGATCTACTTTGATGGAGGATACCGTTTACCTATGGGCGGCAACAAAGCAAGTAGATTAAAACAGAAATGTCAACAATAGGGATGAACGAACCTTTTCCATTTAAAGAAATAAAATTAGATTGCAAGAGCCAGAGCAGTGTTAAAAAACTAAAACCACTACAAGGGAAAAAATAAAAAACTCCTATACAACAGATCTACTTGGCCTTAGGCGCTCTGGAGGGGGCTATAGCTTTGGACTAGGCCTCCCCCTTTTCTGGGGCCATGGGAGGGACTATAGCCTTGGGCTGACCATCACCCCTCTTTGAGGGCTTGGGAGGGACTACAGCCTTAGGCTGACCATCACCCCTCTTTGAGGGCTTGAAGGGGACTACAGCCTTAGGCTGACCATCACCCCTCTTTGAGGGCTTGGAGGGGACTACAGCCTTAGGCTGACCATCACCCCTCTCAGAGGACTTGGAGGTGACTGTAGGCTTAGGCTGACCATCACCCTCCTCTAGAACTTTGGAAGAGGCTGCAGCTTTGGTAGCCTGGGACTGGGCTTCATCCTTGTCCGCCCCCTCCTTGTCATGTGCCCCGCCCTTTGACGTTGCTTGGGAGACAGCATCATCTTCATCCTCGGGTTTGATCTGCGAAAGATCAAGACCAGGATGAGCCCGGGCAACAAGAGTTTTGGCTTCTTCGAAGCCATCCAGGTAAATCTTGGCAAAGACCATCTGGCACTCTACCCCTTGCATATATGCCCGCTCCGCCCTCTTCTTGGCCTCCTCCAGCTCAGTAGGAAACACTGTAATTTGATCCTAGGCAACCTTCAGGTTAGCCTTCTCTGCTACCAACTTTTCCCAGCACGCCTCTTTCTGGCCCTTTTCCTTTTCGAGATCCACCCTCAGTTTTGCCTGCTCGTTCTCAAGCTCCTTCACCTTCTCTAGAGTCTTGCTCAGCTCAGCCTGGAGCTGGTCAGAAACCTTTGCCTCCTCTGTAAAGGACTTTTCAAAGTTCGCTGATCGAGCAGCCAGTGTCACTACTCTATCAGTAGCTTGAATAGGAAACATCACGACTAGAAAAACACTTAACAATCTAAAACAACAGGGCAACAAAAATCAAAATGCCAAGCACAAGGTGGTATTTTCCTACCTTCAACAGGTCCTGGCATGCCTCTTGGCTAACATCTGGGACGCTATAATGCCCAGTTTACTGGTATCCACGGCAGGGATGATGCTCTTAAGCCTCCTCATCGCCTTGCCAGCACTCACAAAAATCAAGGTCGACGAGTCGGGCACATCCCCCAGAGGAAGAGCAGGTGGCATGACACCAACAGCATTAACAGGCGCTGGAGGAAATGGAGGCAAGGCCTTCTCAACAGGGGGAGTGCCGCCCCGCTGCGGAGCGTCATCCTCCATGGTTATTGCTTTCCCCTGCCCCCCTCAGCAGAGGCTGAAGCAGAAGCCTTCTGACCAGACGCCAGTTTGAATCGCTTGGCTGGGGTAGGAGGGTCAGCGCTCATGTTCAGTTTGGCTCTCTTTAGGAAGCTTCGGTTTAGCTCCATCTCTTCCTCCTCGTCCTCAGGACCGTCCACCCCTTCATCTGCAAAAGGCACATGGCATGAACGTCAGAGTTTGACAGACCACAGTTACCTACAAAACACCAAGTACTCACTCCTTGCTTGTTCTACCTTTAGAGCGTAATCTGTAGGCTCAAGTTTTTCACATTCACCAAGGCACAGGAATCAGTAACGCCATGCTCGACAGCTCGATCCACCCTCTCCTTCAACTCCTTGTTCAACGTAGGGGTAGCCCGGGCTAAAAGCAAACAACCTATGTCAGTGCTCTACAGACCTACAAATCTAGCGAGAAAATAAAGACAAAACACCAGGGTTGGAGAGCGTACCCTTCCTAGAAGGCCTCCCCCACCTGCAAGGAATTCGAACGAACTTCTCGTCCACTGGCTCCCAGGGCTTGCTCTCCCAAGCCTCGCCATATATAAAGAAAAGCTTGTCCTTCCACCCTTTGTGGGAGGAGGGCAAGTCATTTACTAATACCATGCCCTTATTCCTGGTAGAAAAGTACCACCACCCCCTCTCGGGCTCTGACATCTTGTAGCAGTGCAGGAACTCACTTAGTGTGAGGCTATCCTTGCCACCACTACTTGCCTGCCATAACATGGTCAACCCTATCAAAATCCTCCATGCGTTCAGCATGAGCTGACTAAGAACCAGCCCCGTAGTACCCAAAATCTCCCTGATGGGAGCAGGGACGGGGAATCTAAGGCCATTTGCCAAGGCGGCCTCGTACACACAGATCTCCCCTGGTCGAGCAGAGTAGGCCCACTCCCCCTTCTTCGGAATTTTGTAATTCAGCGAAGGAGGCATCTGGTACTTCTTCCAAATCCTCCTCATCCTTTTTTCCATCATCAAGGAAGATACCCCCTTCGCTGCGAAGTTGAACTCCCTTACTCTCGCCACTACCATCGCCCCGGTGCCTAGGTCCGTACCCCCTTCGGAGGCCCCAAAAGGACCCACTGATGCACTATCAAGGGCCCCAACCCTCACCCTCACCAGATCCTAAAAGGTGGTATTCTCATAATCTGATAATTGCACCTTTCTCTCATCCATCGTCCTTATCATGTACCCCTTTCTCCTAAATTTAGCCCCTACCCCAGCCAGTTCTTCAACCCTCTTACGATAATCGCCCAAGACAACCTACGCACTGAATCGCACAAAAGTTTAAGGCTACAGTGAAAACACTTACCAACCAAAGCCACGAATTCTTTGTAGCAGTCACGAATCCACGCAGCAAGCAACAATGCCAGAGAAAATTTGGTGAACAGTCCGAAAATCTGTAAGTGTGGGAACGTGGGAGCCAAAGGTGTGACCGCCTAGGTTAAAACCCTCTTTTTCGAAATCAACGGGCCAGATTACACCACCCAACCATGGATCCAACGACTAGCAGTCCACGGGTCGCGTCACACTTCGGCAACCAATGACCATGCACCGCGTGGCGACATGTCAATTGGCGCATTCACTTCTCGCCAGCTGTAAGCACCCCATTTTTGACCGCTCGGCAATCTACACTCCGTCCAGAATTGTTTTCAAGTCATTATGGACATATTCCAATCGAAACCAATCCTCTAGTCCAAATTCCGTCTTTCCATCGCTTCGCGGGCCTGTCAGGCCCAAATAGAGGCAAAATGACCAAAATGCCCTTAGGGGCATTGTCCTTTCTTATTCCAATTTCAATCCCTCTCTCGAGACAGTTTATTCCTCGAGACGGTCTGAGTAGCGAAACTACTCATAAAACTGTTAGAGTAGCAGAAGTACTCACCAAACCGTTAGAGTAGCGGAAATACTCACACCGTTAGAGTGGCAGAAACACTCGAAACCCAGGCACGTCTCTTTGGAGACGGTAAGACCCCTTTCCAATCCCTCTCTCGAGACAGTTTATTCCTCGAGACGGTTCCAATCCAGGCACGTCTCTTCGGAGATGATAAGACCCTTTTCCAATCCCTCTCTCGAGACAGTTTATTCCTCGAGACGGTCCGAGTAGCAAAACTACTCACAAAACCGTTAGAGTAGAGGAAATACTCACAAAACCGTTAGAATAGCGGAAATACTCACACCGTTAGAGTGGCAGAAATACTCAAAACCCAGGCACGTCTCTTCGGGGACGGTAAGACCCCTTTCCAACCCCTCTCTCGAGACAGTTTATTCCTCGAGACGGTTCCAATCCAGGCACGTCTCTTTGGAGACGGTAAGACCCCTTTCCAATCCCTCTCTCGAGACAGTTTATTCCTCGAGACGGTCCGTGCAGCAAAACTACTCACTCAACCGTTAGAGTAACTGAAATACTCACAGAACCGTCCGAGTAGCGGAAATACTCACAAATCGTCAAACCCGTCTGAGTAGCGGAAATACTCACAAATCATCAACCCCGTCCGAGTAGCGGAAATACTCATACCGTTAGAGTGGCGGAAACACTCAAAACCTAGGTCAACACCCATGTCTGTTAGCTCACTCGACCCTTTCCTAAACTTGAACATAAAAATCTTTCCTAAATTTTAAAACTCAACTTTCAAATCTTTCCTAATTCGACCCTTTCCTAATTCAACCCCTTTTCCAAATCTTAACTTTCTAAATTCAAGCTTTTAAACCTTTCCTAAATTCAAACCTTTCTTAATTTTCAAGATTTTCTAAAACTCTAAAATTTTCTAAAATCTTAAATCTTTCTAAACTCTAAAACTTTCTAAATCCTAAACTTTCTAAATTTCAAATCTTTCTAAAATTCTAAGCTTCCTAAATTCAAAACTTTCTAAATTTGAAACTTTCTTAAGTTAAATCTTTCTAAACCTAAAACTTTGTAAATTCTAAACTCTCTTAAACTTCAAATCTTTCCAAATCTAAGACTTTTTTAAACTCAAAACTTTCTTAATTTAAGACTTTCTTAAGTTGAAACTTTCTCAATTCAAACATTTCCTAAATTGAAAACTTTCCTACTTTCAAAACTTCCCTATTTCAAAACTTTCTAAATTCAAAACTTTTCAATTTTCAAAACTTTCCTAAACCTACAACTTTCCTAATTTCAAACTTTCCAAAAATGACACTTTCCTAATTCGAAACCTTCCTAATCTAAATTTTTCCTAAATTCCAAGTTTCCAACTCTTTCAAAATCCTTCCAAATCCAACATTCCAATCCAATCTTTCTTAAACTTTCAAGTCTTTCCTAGGTCTCCTACCTTTCCTAAGTCTAGGTTTCCTAAAACCAAGTCTTTCCAAAATCAATCTTTCCAAAGCAAGTCCAATCTTCTCAAATTCAATCTCCTTTTCTAATCTCAAATCAAATCCAGTTTTCAATTCAATCTCTTTCTTTTAATCCAATTTCTCTCTTCAAATCAATCTCTTTTCAATCGGACTCCGGTCCGAACTACGACTGACCTGATTCCCCCAAAGGGATACGTAGGCAACCTCCATAGGTGCGGTCACAATACTTTTCAAACTTTCAATTCCACCCTCATGGGTGCGGTCTCCACGTTTTTCAAATCCCAAATTCCAATTTACTTTCAAAATTCCAATTTCAAATTTTCTATTTTCAAATTTCTATTTCCAAATTTTCAAACTTTCCAATTTCAATTCTATTTTCTTCAAATCTATTTTCAAATCAAATCAATTTCAAATCAATCTCTTTTCAAATCTATTTTCCAATTCTCTCATCTTGCACGTGCATATCATGCATCATATTAGTTTCGTTTTAAACATTCTTTTTCAAAGTGAATGGGGTTGAACTATAGTTAATTAAAGACTCTCATAGGTGAATCTAGGGTAGATTGACATGTAGGTACCGAAAGGGCGAGGTAGGGTGATAGCTTAGTGCATCTTCCCTACACGTAACCAACCTCCGAACCTAGATCACTGTTTTCGAAAGACCAAAAAGGAGTTATTTTTCAAAAAGGGCTAAATGTTTTCCAAAGGTTGCCAAACAACCCGTTTTCCTAAAAAACCCTCTCTTGAGGATGTTTTTCAAAATCGTTTTTCAAAAACCCTAAGTGTAGTTTTCGGACTATGCTTAGTTTTTAGGTGACCTAACTCACCTTAATCAAGTTAGGTGGCGACTCCGAATCTTTTTCAAAAGCCCTTTATTCAAACCTAATTTTCAATTCAAATCTAGTCGCACTCATTCTTCTAGGAGGGTGAGTTCTAACGAGAGAGTACAACATTTTTCCCGCTTGGGTGAGTATTCCTCGAGTGCGAAAAATCTGGGCGCGATAGCTGGCGACTTCGCTGGGGAGACTTAGAGGGTTAGGCCGTAGTCATGTCTTTTTACCCTTCACCCATGTAGAGTCTTCAATTAACTTGGTTCAATCCTATTCACTTTAAATTTTCAAAACTAAATTTCCAAAATTGTTTTCAAAAAAAAAAACAAAACATGCATTCATTCATATTATCTTGTATTATGTTTGTCATCCACATACTGACACTTGCATCTTTGTTTTGTAGGTGCGCTTTATGTTTAAATTTTATTAACTGCTTTGCATGAATGTGATGTACAGGATGAATGGGAGTTGTTGGGCCCTTCCCTCCACTTTTAAAAATCACACACACACTGCATGTGCACTTGCATTCTGTATATTTGCATACCCTGATATGTCCTTTCTAGTTAGAAAGGGGGAACGGTATATTGGTTGTGGGCAAGATGCTGTGTCAGTTTCTTCGCCTATGGCCTCTTGATGGTTCCCCCGCTCAGATCACCAACCGATCATGGCACCACCTCGGGGAGTGGGCCTGGGTTTGAAGATCCGGGGACCGAGCCTTTTTAGGACGCATTAGTGAACCCTCAACCTCATACTCATATAGACACCATGCATAGCCGAACCTCTGCCGAAATTTAGGACACGAAGCACCGTTTTCAAAATCACGGAGGAAAGGGCGACTGCTCTTACTTTCATTTATACCTGTTTATTCCTGCTGTTATAATGCTTGTGTTTATACTGTTATAATACTTGTTTAACTGTTCATGCATACATGTACTTTCTCTCCTTATACTTTTTGCATATTCATGTTCATGCATTCAATATTCCATGTCAAGACAAGAGTTCCAAGTAACTCAAGTCACTGCATTCTCATGCATATGATCAACCCATTGAGAGTGACACCAACGTCACTTTCCCTTGCATTGAACCTACCCAAACCCTAAGGGTTCCCGTGTAACCCTAAGGACTCATTGCATGCATCCCAATCTATTTCATAAGATGGGCCCCATTCCCTCTATGCTCATGGAGATAGGGTTGCCAAGAAGACAAGGGGCAATCAATCAATAAGGTCTCTCAGCGACCTCCTCAGCATCAAATTCAAGGAAGGCGAATTCGAAGACTCAAGAGTAGTTTAGGGTTTCCCTTTGTAAAAGTAGATAGGTGGATGTCCAAAGGAAAATGTTCCCGCTCCCCTTATTAAAATGTATTTCAATTCTTTTGTATTTCAAACCCAGAATTTAATATACTTCTTTATTTTTATGAATGAATGCATGAATGGCTGAAGGTTCCCACCTGACGGTAAAGTGTCTGCATACAGGGGCAAACCCACTATCTCCAAAAGTGAGCCAATACATCATGTTTAGTCTCCCTCTCAAGCAGGGGCAACCCTAGGACATGCATTGCATAAAATTCTCTAAAAACCAAAAACTAACTTATGACTTGTGTTTTTGTCTTTTTCTTTTTTTCTTTTTATTTCTATTTACAGAAGTCACCTTGCACTGAGTCAACATTGCTCCAAAGAAAGCGCAACATCCACCTAGGGATCCTATTATCACTCGGCACAAAGCATCACTGATGGCTGCTAACCCCGAAGAATCCTCTCAAGTCTCTCGAGAGGAAGTTAATGAAATGAGGACTAAGATGGATGAGATGCTCAAACTCATTCAAACTCTGGCCATGAAGGATGCTACTGCGGTCCTGTCATCATCAACGACTTCATCTAAAGACCTGGAACTCGCTAATCCAAGGATCTCGCTTCAGTCTGACAATGCTGGGAAAACCAAAGAAGATGCCAAAAGGGTCAATATTGAAGAAGAGGAGACCATATTGCTTTCACCCGTTACGAAGAAGGCCCCTCTAGACCCTCTCAGTCTGAAAATCCAAGGGTTGGAGGATTCGTTGCGAAGTCTCCATGGCCATGATGCTTACGGATTCACGTCCTATGATGAGCTATGTTTCTTCCCTGACCACCCAAGGCCTGCTAAGTTTAAAATGCCTGACTTCCAGAAGTACGACGGTACCGGTAACCCTGTTGCTCATCTTCGTCTATATGCTGGAGCACTAAGTGGACATAGCCACAACCCGAAGCTCCTTATGCAGTTATTCCAACACAGCCTCACCGGGTCAGCTCTACAATGGTTCGCTCGTCTGGACTTAAGGAAGATCACAACCTGGATGGAGTTAGTCAATGCATTCAAAGCCCAATACCGTCACAACATCGATCTCACTTCCGATCACTGGTCCTTGATGACGATGAGCAAGGGTGAGAAGGAGAGTTTTAAAGCATACGCCCTAAGATGGAGGGAGGCCGCTGCACAGGTTAATCCCCCGTTGGAAGAGAAGGAGTATGTACAACTATTTATACATACTTTTCAAGGTATATTCTATGAGAAACTCTGCACAAGCGTGGGAAAAAACTTCTCCGAACTCATCATGCAGGGGGAAATGATAGAAAACAGCCTCAAGACAGGAAGAATCACAGATCCCTATGCCAAGACTGGAGAAAATACCACTAACATAGCCAAGAAGGTGGCTACTACAAGGGGCACAATCAGGAAGGAAAGCGAAGTGTCTGCTATTCTGCCTAGCCAACCACCTCAATACCGACCTCCGCTACAATCACCCCCAGTACTGCCCTTGCCCACCTTGACCATGCCTGCTCCAACCCCAAACTATGGTCCCGCTGGGGCACGACCCAACTTCAATAGACCTGCTCAACATATCTGCACCTTCGATGCCTTAGCCTGCACCCAAACTGAGGCCTACCATAGCCTTCTAAAGAACAATATCTTGAAGCCCATCCCTGCTCGCCCGTTGCCAAGCCCTCTGCCCCCGACCTTTAATGCCGCTCTTACATGTGAATATCATTCAGGTGGCCAGGGGCATGACACCGAAAGCTGCTTTGCTCTCAAGCACAAAATCCAAGACCTGATCGACAATAAGACCATCGATTTGCAGCCGATAAAACCTACTCCCACTCCCAATGTGACTGCTAACCCTCTGCCAGATCACACCATCAATATGATACTAGTAGAAATGGAAGGCGAGGGAGTGTTTGACGAGTCTGAGGCCGAGGACTATGAGGACGATTGGGAGACTGAGGAAAAAGATGACTAGGAAGAGGATCTCCCATTATGCCCAACCTATCTCTATGACCCTGATGAAGTGCCTGATGCTTCTGACTGGCCCATTGAGGAGCCAATGTTGCCAAGGGAGGAACACATCAAAAGCATAGTTGCCGATGGGTGGGGTGATGAATTTCTACACTCCAAGTATGCTGCAGCTGAAAGTCACTTGCTGGAAAACTCTTGGCCCATAACTGAGTACAATTATGAAGACATGGGTTGGGACTAGAGGAGACAAGAGAACGAGCAGAGCCATTCGAACTGGAAGGGGATGAGCTGGTCACCCTGTTCACAGAAGAACCCCCTACAAAGAACAAAAAGGAGGCTGACAACCGCATCAACAATGTCAACGCATGTGGAGCTCAAGGGGAAGCCTTTGCTTATCTCGCCTTGGCAGAGGATCTGGGTCGCGAATGGAGCGTCGAAGATGTGGGGATTGTCCCAAGGCCGTACTAAAAATGGGTTCTTCGCACAAGCGTACAAGAGAGGGGTGGTCTCACCCACTTTCTTTCTATCCCTTTTACTTCTTGTCTTTAAATTAATGTTTACATTTTCTTATTACTTAAGAACCTTATACTTTTCGTAAAAATAATAATAATAATCAAATGGCAGTCTTTTACACCATTGTTGTTGTCTTGGGAATAGTGACCACTTTCTACGCAAGGGGCATGGTTTGTCTTGTGGAATGATCCAACTTGAGGGGACGATAGCATGAGTTAACCACTCGCTAAATGATCAGTTTTCCAGAGAGAGAATAAGCATGAGTGAGGATGCTACCCAAAGGCAACACTTGCAAGACTCTGAGGCTAAGCGATGTGTGGCCAGTTTATCAAAATGAAAAGAAGCCATCTTTCATTCCCCCACATATAAAGAATAAATAACTAAATAAATGAACAAATGTGCTCATATTCCCTTTGCTTAACCCCTAGCGCCTCGCGGAAAGCAAAAATTTTCTTTGTTAACCCTAATCCAAGACTGTCCTCCCCACACTGGGGCAGACAATAGTTGAGAACTCTAGGAGTGGTGTCCACCTCTATCATGCTAGGATAGTGTTGAAAAACTTTATGGATCAAGCAATTTAATTCAAAGTGAAGAGATGCCATTATTTCATTTCCCATACTGTCAAAAGCAACCCCTTGCCAAACCCGTTGAGCTATCTATCCTTTTTTGACAAAACCCCAACCTAGGGATCACCGCCCACACTGGGTACATGGAACTACCAAGGAAAAGGTTTAAGGGGAAAGGGTTAGAGAATTTTTCCGTTTCGTAAAAGAAAAGAAAAGAAATAGAAAGAAAAAAAGCAAAAGAAAGAAATTGCCAAGGGGCAAGAGGCCAAAAAAAAAAAAAACAAAAAAAAAAAACAAAAAAAACAAAACAAAAGAAAAAAAGAAAAAGAAAACCATGATTCCAAAGAAAGGCCTGAAGAAAATCGTGATTGAGTTAACTTCAAAGGCGCAGAAAAGAAAATCATGTTTATCTCAAGAAGTACATGGAAAGGGTGAAAGAACGAGGTTATTTTCACCCTTAGAAATATATGGCCAAAAGCGAGAAGGAAATTTAAAGGTGATCCTAGGTTGCAAGGAAACCCAATAGGTACAATAGGTTTGAACCTTTACCTTTTCTTGCAAAACCCTGAAACCATGACCTACATTACAACCCTATTAAAGTCCACTCTGATTAAAAATAGATTGCTTGATCTAAATGAGTTAGATACGCTGCCAAAGCTTTATAAAAAAAAAAATCCTAATCCTACTGAAAAACGATTAAGGACAGTTTGGATCTAAACCTTGCTGAAAACAACATTGAATTTGAGCCTACATATCCCATTGTTTCTAAAACCCCATAACCTAGCCTACATTACAGTCTTAAACAAAGTCTTCTCGGATTGAAATGACTGGCCACTTATCGCTCTGCCAAAGGTCAGGTAAGCGGTTGCTAGAACTCCGAGAGTCGAGAGTCTCAACCCAATAACCCTATACACTAACCTTAAGATAGAAAGTGGGAGGCGGTCAAGAGGTTGAGAAAGGTTCGAAGTGCTATCATTCAATCAAGATAGGGTTAAGCCAAAGGAGAGGCTAAGCCCCCGAAGAGGAGGGAGTTACCATTCCCAAGGCTACAAGTCTAACAGCACCATGTGTCATTCTATTAACATATTTCTAACCTGTACATATGTCTAAAAAAAAAAAAAAAATCAGCATGAGCTTTGCACATATAGGACATAACTCCCTGTAGAAATAAAAGTCATCAACATCAACTCATGTAATATATATCTAACATCATCATACATCACATGCCTCTGATCATATATATCTGTCTATCTGTGCATCCAAGTACCATAAACATCCATCCTTATACAAAACTATGCAAAATAAAACTGTCTAACATCAGTACATCTCAGGGACAAGGGGCAAAAGAAGATCAAAGTCTCATGCATCACAGGTCAAAATCAATATCATCTGGATCAAAATCCCCGAAACCCGACATCGGAGGAGGAGGATAACTACTCGAAGCACCACCATCCTGCAGGGAAGACAGAGCCGAAATCAGCTGCATACAAAAGGAACTAAGCAACAGCAGAGCAAGAAGAAGCAGAGAGAGAATAGCATACCCCCCCACCACCCATCTGTGATAACCGAGCCGTTAGGGAAGCTACCTCGGCCTAGTACTGGTCCAGCTCCATCTGGTACCGATCTCTCTGGTCTCTCACAGCAGTAAACTCAGCCTGGGGCACATATCATCCGGCCCGGCGCCACAAGTCAACCACCTCCTGCCCAACAGCATACCCACCGACTACTACCTTGAACCGGGTGAAGGCACCAACCGAATGGGCTCCAAAGTGCGCAGCATAATCCGTATCCGGAGGAAGCAAGAACTCGGCACCTAGCTGGCGCTCCTGGTAAGGGATGGGCACTCCGGCCACCAAGGCTCCAAACATATACTCTGGTGGAGCCCCTGCTGATCGAAACTCCTCGTGAAACTGTCTCCAGTGCCGCTCTCCAAGGTAGGACTCCCATGTGTCATCACTGAGAAAAGCAGCTCTCGACAAGGACAGCGGGACCAAGTACCGGACTGTCTCGTAATGGACTGATCCAATGAAAGGCCGCCAGGTCACATCCCTCGCCTCAATCAACTCCAGGTTAGCCCGGAGCGTCACGAAGTCAGTAATCTCCAATCGCTGGGCTACCCGGTCACGAGCCCACCTCAAAGCGCGAGGATAGAGATCATCATCAACAACTGCAGGACGACGCACCGGCAGGTACTCATAACTCCACCAGACAAGGAAGGGCCAAAAGCTAGTCATGCTGCCCCAACGAGAAGAAGTCTGAACCCGCATCGATCGAAGAAAGTAGCCAAAAGAAAAGGACCCCCAGTCCAACTCAGACAAAGCTCCCAGATCGGCTACTATACTCACCAAACGGCACGGCACGAGTGACTTGTTGTTGTTGCAGAAGTAGCTAAAGATGATGTATAACACAAGTCGCCGTCTCATGATATCCCGCCTGGCAGGCGATGGCTCAGTAGCAAAAGTACGCTCACCATGACTAATCCAAGAGACTGGGAAGGCAGAACGCTCAGGCTGAGGCAAGTCCAACAGCACACAGTCCTCGTCCCTGCTGACCTGGTGCAGGGTGATCCGCCGGCCGACAAAGGAGAGTCCTGTAATAATCGCCCAATCTAAGGGAGTGGGGCCTAACTCGAAGCCGACAAAATGGAAGGTCTCAGTTTCCCCGAACCACCTCTCGACAAGTGCCAGTACCAAGTGCCAGTTCATGCAGTTAGCCTGTAATCCCATAAAGGCGCCAAACCCGATCTCTGCCAAGAAGGCGCGGTATGATGGGGCAGCCTGCTGCATGGTCACAAAGACCTGATGAACAGCCCCTCGAAAAGCTGTATGTACCCGCGGAGGTGGCAAATGCTGTCTGGAATATACACTAGGGTGATAGGCCAGATCCCCGAGAGGTGGGACATCTGGTATCTGCAAATCTCCCAAGTTGGCGTCTGTCTGCCTATGCCTGGAAGAAGCTCTCCCATAGCCGGTCACCTGGTCCCCAAGGCCTGGTACCTCCTCCTCGGCGTCAACCTCCTCAGCAAAAGCCTGCTCAACCGGAGGAAAAGGGTCGACAGGTAGTCTACTCCCCTGCCCGCTCTGGCTGGATGAGGATCGTCCGGTGGATCGTCGACTACCTCTGGATCGACTAGAACCGCCAGCAGAATTAGTCCGGGCCGCCTTCCCCAAGCGGCGTCTCCTCTCGGAACCGTCATCACCTGCGTCTGTCATTTTGAAAAGGTAAGCCAAGGTAAGTGATGTTAATATTCCATCCATGCATCTTAAATAACAGTGAAATAAAACAAACGAATAACACAAAACAAATAAAGGAATTTGAATAACAAATCAAAAACAAAATTTTCACACATCTTGATTTTCCAACTCCAAGTCACGTCTCAAGGGTTCTTTGCCTTTTCCTTTCAAAAAGATTTTATTTCTAAAACTTTAACCAACTATTTTCTTAATTTCTAAAAATTTCGGCAGAGTCCCGTTTAAAAGGGGCCCCTACAACGCCCATGACATCAACACAAAACACGAAATATGCACCTTCCAACACTACAATCACATGACAATGGCACCCGTGCACACTCTCCAATTTTTCCAAAATTTGCAAAACTCACGTTTTATTTTTCAAATAAATCAATGGTTTTCAAAAGGCTTCCAAAATTTTTCAAAATCACCTCAAATGCTTTCAAAATATTCCTACATTTTTCCAAATTTCAAACTTCAAAAATTTCGTCAATTTTTTAAATTTTCTAATTTTTCCTAATTTTCTAAATATTTTTCTATTTTTCAAAAAATCAAAAATTCACGAAACTTCATACGGTTGTTATACAATTTTTCTAAAGCACATTGCACAAAAACATAGCCAAAAAAAACCTAATACCCATGCTTATAGGAACAACTTTCCTATTCTTGCAGAAAACCCCCTTCACACATTTACATATAATCACTCAAATTCAATCAAACAACCATCAAAATGCAAAAACAACATCACCAAAGTGTTCAAAACATATCAAAACATCAATTTCCACTATTCACATGATTCAAACGAAGTTCTACACATCAAAATCAACAAACTTTGAAAACTCACCTTTTGGAAGTTCTCTAGCGAAATCTTCACTTCCGGCGACTTTTCCGGCGACGTGGACTCCCTCCGGCAATCACCCGTGGTCCCCAAGGAGTGCTCCTTCAATGTCCAAGACGGATTCCTCGCAATGCCTCACAAATTTGCAAAAAACTCTCCAAATCCCGTGGGTGTTCGAACCAGAAAATTTCTGGTTTTTAACCTCAAGCCTGACGCCACTAGCAGAGGCACCAGTGCTTTTTTACCAAAGGCGCCACTGCTAGTGGCGCCAGTTATAAATTCTGGGCAGTTTTGCCCTTTTTCCCGCCAAAACTCGTTTTCAAAGGCCTTTTTGGCCCGTTATCCGTTTTCGACCCCCGTGGTCGAAAGGTTTTCAATGTCCGTTTCTTCGACTGCCTCGCGGTCAACATGGGACTCTAACTCTTATCGTTTTCTGTCTTTGACAACCGAAGACAGAAAAAGAGGGGCAGCTGTAAGCACCCCATTTTTGACCGCTCGGCAGTCTACACTCCGTCCAGACTTGTTTTCAAGTCATTATGGACATATTCCAATCGAAACCAATCCTCTAGTCCAAATTTCGTCTTTCCATCGCTTCGCGGGCCTGTCAGGCCCAAATAGAGGCAAAATGACCAAAATGCCCTTAGGGGCATTGTCCTTTCTTATTTCAATTCCAATCCCTCTCTCGAGACAGTTTATTCCTCGAGACGGTCCGAGTAGCAAAACTACTCATAAAACCGTTAGAGTAGCGAAAGTACTCACCAAACCGTTAGAGTAGCGGAAATACTCACACCGTTAGAGTGGCGGAAACACTCGAAACCCAGGCACGTCTCTTCGGAGACGGTAAGACCCCTTTCCAATCCCTCTCTCGAGACAGTTTATTCCTCGAGACGGTTCCAATCCAGGCACGTCTCTTCGGAGACGATAAGACCCCTTTCCAATCTCTCTCTCGAGATAGTTTATTCCTCGAGAAAGTCCGAGTAGCAAAACTACTCACAAAACCATTATAGTAGCGGAAATACTCACAAAACCGTTAGAGTAGTGGAAATACTCACACCGTTAGAGTGGCGGAAACACTCAAAACCCAGGCACGTCTCTTCGGGGACGGTAAGACCCCTTTCCAACCCCTCTCTTGAGACAGTTTATTCCTCGAGACGGTTTCAATCCAGGCACGTCTCTTCGGAGACGGTAAGACCCCTTTCCAATCCCTCTCTCGAGACAGTTTATTCCTCGAGACGGTTCTAATCCATGCACGTCCCTTCGGAGACAATAAGACCCCTTTCCAATCCCTCTCTCGAGACAGTTTATTCCTCGAGAAGGTCCGAGTAGCAAAACTACTCACAAAACCGTTAGAGTAGCAGAAATACTCACACCGTTAGAGTGGCGGAAACACTCAAAACCCACGCACGTCTCTTCGGGGATGGTAAGACCCCTTTCCAACCCCTCTCTTGAGACAGTTTATTCCTCGAGACGGTTCCAATCTAGGCACGTCTCTTCGGAGACGGTAAGACCCCTTTCCAATCCCTCTCTCGAGACAGTTTATTCCTCGAGATGGTCCGAGTAGCAAAACTACTCACTCAACCGTTAGGGTAGCGGAAATACTCACAGAACCGTCCGAGTAGCGGAAATACTCACAAATCGTCAAACCCGTCTGAGTAGCGAAAATACTCACAAATCATCAACCCCGTCCGAGTAGCGGAAATACTCATACCGTTAGAGTGGCGGAAACACTCAAAACCTTGGTCAACACTCGTGTCTGTTAGCTCACTCCGGTGAAAAATGACCAAATTACCCTTTGGACCTTTTCCGGTCAAGATGACCATTTTGCCCCTAGGCATCCAGATGCCCCGGAAACCACACCGGCTTTGGGTATCAAACCGGTAACCTCACGAGATTACTTTTTATAGTATTCTCAATCTTCCTTTACTTTTTCGAATCATTCCGATTTAGTTCCGGCAAACCGGGTATAAAATGACCGTTTTGCCCATGGAGGGCCGGTCTCCTTCTTCGACCACACCGGCTCTGGGTATCAAACCGGTAATGTCCCGAGAATACTTTTTATAGTATTCTCAACCTTCCTTTACCTTTCCGGACAATTCCAAGTCAGTTCCGGCCAACCCGGTACAAAATGACTGTTTTGCCCCTAGAGGGCCGATCTCCTTCTTCGACCACACCGGCTTTGGGTATCAAACCGCTAATATCCTGAGAATACTTTTTATAGTGTTCTTAACCTTCCTTTAACTTTCCGGATCATTTCGAGTCAGTTCCGGCAAACCCGGTACAAAATGACCATTTTGCCCCAGGTGGGCCGGTCTCCATTTCCGACCAAGCCGGCCCTGGGAATCAAACCGGCAACCTCTGGGAACATTCTAAATAATGTTTCCAGATCCCAAGTCTTTTCCCGGGACAATCCGAGTTCGCCCCGGCAGTTTTCCGGTCCGATTGACCGTTTTGCCCCTAAAGGCCCGGTCAACCTTTCTGACCCACCTTATCCTCACTTTCCAAGTCAAATACCTCTAGGACACTATTTTAAGTGTTCCTGCTCCTTTCCGGCCTTCCGGGTCATTCCCGGCTCCTTCAAATCATTCCCGGACTTTCCGGAGTCACTCCTAGTGAAGCCAGGCTAAAATTTACATGGTAGTCACTAGTACAGGCGCCCAAATCTAGTCAAAGATACGTTGCTTGCCGACCTTAATTGTTTCCTAAATGGCTGGCGCCACTAGTAGTGGCGCCAAGCCAAAAAATGGCCTGGCGCCACTCCTAGTGGCGCCAGTGTATAATTTGGCCTGGCGCCACTGTAACAGGCGCCAGGTTTGTCTTCCCTCTATAAATACAGAGCCTCGTTCAACGTGAAAGGGGTCTGCAAACTTAAACTAAAAATCCTATATTTCGATACACAGAGCTCGAGCACCTCCAAAACCCTAGCCTCCCTAGGTTTTCCCAAACCCTAGCCACTATACACAAACACCAGCCTCCTATACACTCATACACACCCCCATACACTCATACACTAGCCTTCAACCATCCTTTGAAGACTTGAAGAGCTGCCATCCAAAGCTTGAAGACAATCCTTGAAGGTTGAAGAAGAAGATCAAGACGAAAATCAAAGACCGAAGACAGCGCGGCGCGCAAATTAAAGAAGATACAAGGTAGGCTTTCTCTTTAATTTTCCGCACTTCCCCCCTCTCTCTTCTCTCTCCAACCCACTTGGGTTTTCTCTATTTTAATCCCCCATCTCTTTCCCGCCCTTTCTTTGTATGCTTGAAACAACGGGATTCCCAGTCCATGTGTAGAATTGGACTATTGGAGAGTCACCGTGTCGGGGGCTTTCTTCTAGTCTAACCAAAGACCACGTGGGTCCGGCCCCCGTGATTATGTGGTGAAGCCTTAACCTTGTATGTTCACGACCCCAAATTGCATTGTGCATATCATAGTCTTGCATCTTCCAAAGTTCGTTTTCAAAAAGTTGTTTTCAAAAATTATTTTCAAACTTGTTTTCAAAATTGCATCAAAATCTCTTTTTCAAAAACTTGTTTTCAAAACCACAATTCTAGAGTGATTCTAGCCTTTTCATGGCTAGGGTTGCTTTAGGAAAGTGTTACATTAAAAGTGACCTTTTTGGTCTATATTTTCAAACCTTGTTTTCAAAACCACTTTCTTAAAGTGGTTCTAGCCCTCTTATGGCTAGAATCGCTTTAGGAAAGTGAGATATTTTTATCCTTTCCAAAAACTCTCTTTTCAAAAAGTCTTTCTTCCTAAAAATCTCTTTTTCAACATCCATTCCTAAAACTCTCCTCTTCAAAATTGTTTTTCAAAAACTTCCTTCCAAAATCTATGTTTCCAAAAACACACTTTCCAAAAACTCCTCCCTAGGATTCCCTTCTAGAAAACCTTCGTTTCCAAAAACGCGTTTTCCAAAAAACTCTTTCCTTAGAGCCCAAGTCAAGCCTTAGAGCCCACAATTAGGAAACCCTAATTTTCTTTCCAAAAACATGATTTTCAAACTTTGCCCCAAACCTAGGTTTCCAAAACCTTTTGTTTTCTACATCAAAACTATTCTTGTTTCCAAAACCTATTTTCTACGTCAAAACTACGATTTTCCAAAACTAGGGTTTCTAGAATCTCCTTTTCCAAATCCTTGCCAAATCCTACCTTCCCTTTAGGAAACCAAATCAAATCTCTCCGTTTACGAAACTAGATCCCGTCCTCCGTTTTTGGAAACAAAATCAAATCTTTTCTTTTAGAAACCAAATCTAATCCCTTCCTAGTCCAAACCTTTCCTAGTTCAATTCCTTCCTAAACCATAAGTTTCCTAAACCTAAACTTTAAACCTTTCCTTAAATTTCAAAATCCAACTCTTTCTTAATTCAAATCCTTCCTAAATCTTAAGTTTCCTAAACTTGAACATAAAAATCTTTCCTAAATTTTAAAACTCAACTTTCAAATCTTTCCTAATTCGACCCTTTCCTAATTCAACCCCTTTTCCAAATCTTAACTTTCTAAATTCAAGCTTTTAAACCTTTCCTAAATTCAAACCTTTCTTAATTTTCAAGATTTTCTAAAACTCTAAAATTTTCTAAAATCTTAAATCTTTCTAAACTCTAAAACTTTCTAAATCCTAAACTTTCTAAATTTCAAATCTTTCTAAAATTCTAAGCTTCCTAAATTCAAAACTTTCTAAATTTGAAACTTTCTTAAGTTAAATCTTTCTAAACCTAAAACTTTCTAAATTCTAAACTCTCTTAAACTTCAAATCTTTCCAAATCTAAGACTTTTTTTAAACTCAAAACTTTCTTAATTTAAGACTTTCTTAAGTTGAAACTTTCTCAATTCAAACATTTCCTAAATTGAAAACTTTCCTACTTTCAAAACTTCCCTATTTCAAAACTTTCTAAATTCAAAACTTTTCAATTTTCAAAACTTTCCTAAACCTACAACTTTCCTAATTTCAAACTTTCCAAAAATGACACTTTCCTAATTCGAAACCTTCCTAATCTAAATTTTTCCTAAATTCCAAGTTTCCAACTCTTTCAAAATCCTTCCAAATCCAACATTCCAATCCAATCTTTCTTAAACTTTCAAGTCTTTCCTAGGTCTCCTACCTTTCCTAAGTCTAGGTTTCCTAAAACCAAGTCTTTCCAAAATCAATCTTTCCAAAGCAAGTCCAATCTTCTCAAATTCAATCTCCTTTTCTAATCTCAAATCAAATCCAGTTTTCAATTCAATCTCTTTCTTTTAATCCAATTTCTCTCTTCAAATCAATCTCTTTTCAATCGGACTCCGGTCCGAACTACGACTGACCTGATTCCCCCAAAGGGATACGTAGGCAACCTCCATAGGTGCGGTCACAATACTTTTCAAACTTTCAATTCCACCCTCATGGGTGCGGTCTCCACGTTTTTCAAATCCCAAATTCCAATTTACTTTCAAAATTCCAATTTCAAATTTTCTATTTTCAAATTTCTATTTCCAAATTTTCAAACTTTCCAATTTCAATTCTATTTTCTTCAAATCTATTTTCAAATCAAATCAATTTCAAATCAATCTCTTTTCAAATCTATTTTCCAATTCTCTCATCTTGCACGTGCATATCATGCATCATATTAGTTTCGTTTTAAACATTCTTTTTCAAAGTGAATGGGGTTGAACTATAGTTAATTAAAGACTCTCATAGGTGAATCTAGGGTAGATTGACATGTAGGTACCGAAAGGGCGGGGTAGGGTGATAGCTTAGTGCATCTTCCCTACACGTAACCAACCTCCGAACCTAGATCACTGTTTTCGAAAGACCAAAAAGGAGTTATTTTTCAAAAAGGGCTAAATGTTTTCCAAAAGTTGCCAAACAACCCGTTTTCCTAAAAAACCCTCTCTTGAGGATGTTTTCAAAAATCGTTTTTCAAAAACCCTAAGTGTAGTTTTCGGACTATGCTTAGTTTTTAGGTGACCTAACTCACCTTAATCAAGTTAGGTGGTGACTCCGAATCTTTTTCAAAAGCCCTTTATTCAAACCTAATTTTCAATTCAAATCTAGTCGCACTCATTCTTCTAGGAGGGTGAGTTCTAACGAGAGAGTACAACATTTTTCCCGCTTGGGTGAGTATTCCTCGAGTGCGAAAAATCTGGGCGCGACACCAGCCTTATCATAAATACGCCAACGGCGCAATAAATGCCTTCCAACTCTATGAAACGACACCTCCCAACCTAGGAACAGCCTTTGGCCCCCACGCTCAGGGTACTTAGAGGAATGGGGGGTTACTGATGGGGACTGACCATGAATTCCTCTGACCACACCCCACGCTCGAGGTACTCAGAGGAATAGAGGGCTACTAATGGGGACTGACCATGAATTCCCCTAACCACACCCCGCGCTCAGGGTACTAAGAGGAATGGGGGCTACTGATGCGGACTGACTATGAATTTTTCTGATCACACCCCATACTCGGGGTACTCAGAGAAATAGGGGGCTACTGATGGGGGCTGACCAGGAACACCCTTAATAGCCCGACCAGGAGAAAGCACACACGAGTTGTCAGATTCAGCTGATGACGTATTACGCATTACAATGGTTAAGCCTTCAGCACCAAACATGTTGATATCTCGAAGGACACAGAGGGGATCGAAAGAAGGAAAAGCACCACGAAAGGAGGATCGACCCTAAGAGGTCCAGCTGACTAGGGCCTAACCAGGGAGGTCATGACCAACCAGACCGTGGCTGCGCACAGCTGAGCGGACCACGCACGAGCAAGCCTTGTGAGATGGTGCCGATCATTTGTCCCACCAGCCACGCTAGTAAAAGCCATCATTGACAACCCAATCACGATAACGTACTCCCAACTCCAAGACTTCGCGTGTAGGAGGAGGCAGTCACCTCACTCACTCTAACACACGCCTAAGGGAGCGCCATGTTTGGGGTTAGACAACCACTCCTTCCACTGCCCTGCCACCAGTCAGGATCTCCAATGCTGCGTTGCCACGTGGAGAGACAGCCGTCTCCCACCCACTTCATGTATGCAACGCCCCTCTAGGGCTACCAGGGTGCCTGCAAATATAAAAGATTTTATCTTGTCCAACAAGGTACGCAAACAAAAAAACCTAGCTAAAACTCAATTGAAATATATCCAGAAACTTAACTTTGGCATCGGAGTGCCCTTGGCAGGCATCACACCGGTACCTCTCACCCCTTTCCCTTCTCAGATTATTAAAGCTGATTGTTGCTGACCTGAAGACAGACTTACCTCATTATCATGAAATCAAGAGTGCAGATGTATAAGGTAGTATGAAAAAATTTATTAATATGACATCAATTAAAAATAAGAATAATAATAGTATCCAAATATAAGACGGAATGATAAAATCTTGAAAGGTCATGCAGAGAAGAACCAAGTTCATTCATCATGTATCTACAAAGCACACGAAGATACTGAAACCATTAATTCATGTCAATCGAATAAAATAAAATAATCATTCATGAGATCCACTACAACAAATTAGTTATTTAGTGACGAAGCTTACCATGACGACCATATTTTCGTGGCAAAAAGTGGCATTTTAATGATGAATTTTTACCTCGTCATAAGTATGATTAGAGGTTTTCAAAATGACATGTAAAAATAACTTCCTCTCTAAAAGGTGGTCTTTAAAACAGAATTAACCTTATTGAGTCAAGTTTATCTCGTCACAAATAAAATTATGATTCCAGATTTTAACAATTCTTCATGTATTGACGAGTTAAGTTGTCCTTACAATGTGGTCCCGGAACGATGTCATTTTACGTTCTATTTGTCATATTTGAGATGAGTTATATTGTCCTTGTAGTAGTTAAATGTTTTTTTTTTTAAAATCACCATTCCGAGTGTTTTAATATCCCTTAAACCCCCGATTACTCATTCTCTTGTCTTGTACAATCTCTCTCTCTCTCTCTCTCTCTCTCTCTCTCTCTCTCTCTCTCTCTCTCTCTCTCTCTCTCTCTCTCTCTCTCTCTCTCTCTCCTTTTTTGACTTTTGATTTTCTTCTTTTCCCTTCAAAAAGTAAGATACCATAACTCAATCTCACTCTATTGTGGATTTCATTTTTGATTCGCAGATCAGAAAACCCTAATCCAAGCTAGAGTTTTGTTTGTGTTCCCACTGTTGTTTTCAATTTTATGTGCTTCATTTTGTAACTTTGATTGTGTATGCTATGTAGAATGTTCTTCAAATTATGCCTTCTCATTTTCATTCATGATCTGATTTAGTATACTTACGAATCTAACTATACATACATGTTATTATAATTTGTTCTATAACTTTTAGGTTATAATAGATTCTTCTATTTCATTTTTTCTCCAATTTGTTTCCCTTATATCCCCACCTTTGCTGTAGATGTGTGTGCTTGTTTTATATGTTGTCTTGTTTTTATATACTGTGTGTAGCATGTTCGATAAAATGTTTCATTTATAGCTACATTAATTGAAATTTTTTTGAAGTATTGAAAAGAAGAGTTTCTGTCAACTCGTGGTCTACTTTAAATAATAATTGCTTGTTCTTTACATAGTAGCAAAAACTTTCAATGAAAAATCTAGGGACTCGTTGATTGTTCTAATAGAGGCATGTACATTTATTATTTTAAACTAAGCTTGTTATGTTAGGCTCTTTGACAAGAATAGAGTAATTTGAAATATGATTATCAAAAGTAAGTGGAGTTCAATTAATTATTGATATGATAACAGTGTTATAGATTACAAAGTTTTGGTACATGTGTAAATCTATGTTTGTACATATGTATTATTGCAATTATTGAAGGCAGTGGAGTGGGACGGTAGATCTGCATGCTAACTATCTTGAGATGACATAAAAAAAATAAAACTATATAACCTGCCAAGACAAGTACAGAAAATTTAAAGGGTCAATAATTAAATCTTTCTGTTTACATGAAACCTTAACTCTTGAGACAGGTACATGAATTTTAAAATTTAAATTATTAGCATGTCAACTGATCATTTTGGTTTCTAAATGTATAAAGTTATAAGAATTATTGAACTCTAAACACTGTAAGTATATATATGATTGATCTATTATTTTAGTATAAAAAAGTCTTTCTTACTTTCTTTCAAGTGCATTTTAGGGATGCCTGAGTTGTGACATCTCACTGCTCCTAAATTAGCTCCAGGGTTGTGTGATACCCTATGGTACTTGTGAAAGGTCAAGAACATGGATCGCAGCTATACAACTTACAAAAAAAATGGTGTGAAAAAGTTCATTAATTGTGCAAGTAATCATGTGGACCAAAGCAATAGGGTATAGTGCCCGTGTAAAATATGTCGCAATGTGCACTACAGGACCATTGACATTGTCAAATACCATTTATATGAACGTGGGATACTTGAGATGTATACTAGATGGGTACATCATGGTGAACCTCCTCCAACATCCACTAATAAACAAGATGATGGCGATGAGGATGATGATGATTGTGGTGTGGAGGAAGATTTGGAAGGAATGTTGAAAGACTTACAAGGTGGCGCATTCATGGATGCTTGTGTTGGGGAGGCTTCTACTAGCTATGATCTTCATTCATTAGAAGGGGAACCGATAAATTTACTAGATCATTGAGACATGCACAACATGAATTATACCTGGTGATTGCACTCCAAAAGTACAATTACAACATTTTAATTTGTGCTTTGTTAGGCTTAGTTTTAGAGTTTATATGCCTTTTTAGTTAGATTTTAGTATTAACTAAGTTTATTTTGCTTTGTATAGGTTTTGAGCTTAAATCAGATGATTTTAGGAGCATTTCAGATGAAGGGAGAATGAGTTTGCTGCTAGAGTACAAGCTACTGAAGTTGTAGTACAAGCTGTTAAAATACGCAAAGCTGAAATTTTGAAAGGTCATATCTCTTAAACTAAAAGTGCTACTAGGGTCCATAATATATGCTTTTCATATAACTTTTCAAGATCTATACAAATCCACTATTTGAACGGGCATTCAAATGGCCATCTAAATGGTCAACCGTTCGAACACTTTCATTGGCCATTCGAACAATCACATGGAATGGCAAACTTCAAAGGCTGGTTTTTAGCGTTTGAATTAGGTGTGCAATGGGTTAGTTAGGTGTTGAAACGCCTAGTTAATGGTTTGCACAACTTTGTTATTTTTCAGCCTATTTAAGACCCTTTTTGTCCCAAATTTGGGGATTTCAACTTATCTCATCGTATTTTTAGAGCTTTTAGGGTTTGTAGGAGTAGTTTTAGATAGAGAAACTCTAAATTTTATTGTAATTCTTCATTTTAATTGTTGTAGGAGTAGTTTTAGAGAGAGAAAGTTTTCAATTTCCATTGTAATAGCTAGATTTAATATAATTTGCATTTCAATTCTTCATTGTCTCGTCAATGGTTTCAGTATTTTGCAATGGTGATGATTAGCTAATCTCTCTCTTGGGTTCAATTAAGAAGATCACTCAAGATTTTCAAGTCTTCAATAAAGTTAATTAGACCTTCAAAGCCTAAATTCTAATTTTTTTAATTCTTATCAATTGAGTCTTAGATCCTTAAGAAAAGCAAGGTTCTTAACTAAGTTTGATAACCTCAATGCACAATCCTTGAATTGGTATTGGGTTTGTACAAATTGATGGTATGAATCTTTGAATCTTCAATATAAAACAAATTATAAGGCCAATTGACAATGAATTCCTAAAATCTATAGTCAAAATCTTCCGAATCAAAGATCTGTGAAGAGTTCTTTAATTTGAGTTATAAAACATCATTGATTACTTATAGAAATTGGGCGATTAGACCAATTGAACCCAAGACCTTTCCTTAATTGTTTTCAAACTAGTTTTAAATCCTTTCAATAGTAGATTAATATCACAAACCTCTTCATCAAACATATTTTTGGTCTCTTTTGCTTATATTCAATTTACTTAGTTGTAATTTAAATCAAGCTAGTTTAGTGTTCTTTAAGTGTTGGTAGCCTACATTTGCCTTGGTCCTCGAAGAAATTGACTCTGGTAAAATTATATTTCAATCGCGACACCCGTTCTCTCACATGAGCTTATTATACAACCATCTTAAGGAGCAATTCACCCGAGTTATGAGAAGTACTCAAAGTTGTCATTTTCAGTGAAGTTACTTCATCTTAGGATAATTAATCAATGGAGTAACAAGTCATTTAATATGTTGGTGAAGCTATTAAAGGATGCACTTCCTACTGGTCAAACACTGCCCAAGTCCTATCATTAGGCCTCGGGAATATCACCATACATGCATGTCCTAATGATTGTGTACTATTTTGGAAGGAGTATGAACGTTTTGAACATTGTCCTAATCTAACTTGCCAAGCATCTAGATCAAAATTTGATCCAAGCAAAGGTAAAAAAGTTCCTTAAAAAGTATTTCGGTACTTTCCTCTCAAACCTAGACTCTAACGGTTGTTTATGTTGAAGAAGACATTTGTGGATATAAGGTGGCATAAAGAGAAGTGCCTTCAATGGCTACTTCCTATTGCAATACACAGATGCTTACGGAAGGATGTTTGTTTAGAATTAACTTGAGCAATTTCGTTAAGGATTTATGTTCTAAGACCTTAGAATTGGAAGCACTACAAAGACTGCAAAAGGACATTGTTTTAATACTTTGTAAGTTGGAGATGATATTCCCACCAGCCTTCTTTGATGTTATGGTGCATTTAGTAGTTCACCTACCATATGAAGCAAAACTTAGTAGGCCAATACATTACTGATGGATGTATGGAATCGAAAGGTCAGTTATCCATTTACATTATATTTAATTCCAAGTCTATTATCGTTCTTATATAAAGTTGATTAGTATGTCAATAGGTATTTATGCAAACTTAAACTTTATGTACGGAATAAAGCACGTCCAGAAGGTTCAATTGCAGTAGCATACATTGATAATGAATGTCTTACATTATCGCATCTAGATTTTCGGCACTTAATTTGGGTCATGACTCAAGCAACACCTGATACTCTGTGTGTTAGAACTCACCCTCCTATGAGGACGAGTTCGACGGGGTTTGAACTTCAAATTGATTTGATTAAGAGCTTTTTGAAAAAGGTTTGGAGTCACTACCTAACATAGTTAAAGGTGTGTTAGATCACCTAAAACTAAGTAAAGCCTAAAAACTAAACTTAGGATTTTTTAAAAGGTTTTGAAAAACTTCCTCAAGAGAGAGTTTTTGGGAAAACAAATTGGTTGGCAACTTTTGGAGAATGCTTAAGCCTTTTTAGAAAATGACTACTTTTTGGTCTTAAATCAGTGATTCTAGGTTCAGAGGTTGATTACGTGTAGGGAAGATGACTAAAAACTTTCACCTTACCCTACCCATGCAGTACCTACACATCTTATCACCCTATATTCACTTACTTGAATCTCTAGTTCCTAAATGTCCATCTATGAAGGTTGCCTACGTATCTCGTTTGACGAGACTCAGGTTAATTGTAGTTCGAACAAGAGTCCGATTGAAAAGAGGCTCGTGGGAGTCTTGGAATGTTTTGAAACTTGAACTCAATAGAGTTTTGATTTGAAAGTAGATGTTGGAGTGTTTTTAGAAACAGAACTTGAAGGTTTTTAAAGGTGGGGCTTTGACTTGTAAAAGTTCTTGTGAACTTGTCTTCAAAAGATTTTTGAAAATAGTTTTTATGTACCTTAAGAATGGTATGTTGTGTTTCATTGCCTCTAAGAGGTTAATTATGTAAGAACTAAACTCCTTCAAGACCATGAGTTGTAGAAAGCATTTTTAGAAAGAGGGGCGGGCTAGAAACTTTCCTTGTTGGAATATCTCACTTGATCTTGCACAACCCTAGCTATAGAAGGCCTAGGGTTGTTTCAAGAAT
The DNA here is from genome assembly GCA_033060915.1 of Euryodendron excelsum. Lineage (NCBI taxonomy): Eukaryota > Viridiplantae > Streptophyta > Magnoliopsida > Ericales > Pentaphylacaceae > Euryodendron > Euryodendron excelsum. The sequence continues at coordinate 22,434,441 of CM065387.1, forward strand.
ATGATGTTTGAAAACAGTTTTTGAAAAAGGTTTTTTGAGAATTCTTTAGGGTTTTACAACCTTAAAATGAACTTGTCGCTTTCATTTGATGTATCACTTTCCTTAGGAAACCTTAACTAGGGACAGATTAGGATCATCTTAGGGTTGTGAGTTTTTGAAATCATTTTCTAAAGTAATTTTTTGAAAGATGGTAAGTGTCTAGCTGGTATGGACTGAGAGAAGTTTGAAAGAGCTTTTGGAAACCTTTTTGGGTTAGAGCCCATGTTTGAAAAAGGGTCCTAGAGATAGAATCTTGAAGCTATCTAACTTTGGTTAAGAAAAATAGAGTTAAGGTAACCGAGTGTTAGTTTGACTCAGGGTTAGGCCAATTTAGGGTTTGATGGACCTAGGGTTAAGCCTTCTAGGGTTTGGTTGACCTAAGGTTATACAACCTAGGGTTGGAAGTGACTTAGGATGTAAGCAACCTATGGTTTAGGAAGGATCTTGAAGTAAAAAGATTTGATTAGATGCAACATAGAAATGCATGATTTTTAGTTGAAAAAGGAAAGTTTCATTTTAGGAAAGTTTTAAAAAAGGAAAGTTTTATTTTTAAGAAAGTTCCGAAAAAGGAAAGTTTTATTTTAGGAAATTTTGAAAAAGGAAAGTTTTATTTCAGGAAAGTTTTGAAAAATGAAATCTTCTTGAGAAATAAAAGGTTTGACTGTTGGAAAGATTTGGATTATTTTCAAAAATAGATTGATTTGATTTTGTTCCCAAAAATAGAAGATTGAATTTTGTTTTCAAAATTAGAGAGATTTGATTTGTTTCCAAAAAGAGAAGATTTGATTTGGCTCAAAATAAGATGGATTTGAATCAGAAAAGGTATGATTTGAAAAAATGTTTTGATGCAATGAATGAAAGAATGAAGGTTAGGGATAAAGGTAGGGTTTTCTAGGACATAAGTTTCTAGGGTTTTGACCTTGGCTTCAAGATAACAACACTTGCACTCACTTTTGGAAAACACTTGAAATTGAGATTTGGAAGAGATTAAAACAACTAGGTTTTGGAAAAGAATGGTTAGGGTTTGAAACCCTAATGTGGCTTTTGCAAGCCTTTTTGAATATTCCATTTTTCTACAATGATCTTAACCATCAAAAGGCTAGAATCGCTTTGAGGCTGTGATCTTGAAAACAAGCTAGGGTTCAAAACCGTAGTGTGGAACTTGGTGGTCACTTTGAATATGTCACTTTTCTAAAGAAACCCTAACTAAGAAAAGCCTAGAATCGCCCTAGGGCTTGTGATTTCTTGAAAAACAAGTTTGAAAATAGTTTTGAAAGCAATTTTGGGGCATAGTTTTGGAACACATTTTTGAAGGTGGCTTTTGAAAACATGTTGGTAATGAACAATGCATGAACATAACAATTATAATGCAATAGGGACATGAACATACTATATTGAAGGCTTCACCCATCGCAAGGGGCTTCAATACCATTCCGTGATTGGTTAGGCTAAAGGAAAACCCTCGACATGATGATCTCTCCAAAGCTTCCCCTAGGCATGGACCTAAGGTCCTCTTATTTCAAGCTTGCAAGAAGAGGGGGTAGAAGATAGGGATAAAAAGAGAGAATGTCCTAAGTGGACTAAGAGGGAGAAGAGAGAGAAGGGGAGATCATAAACTTAAAGAAACCTTACCTTATTTTGTTATTAGCTTGAATGCATCAATGGAGGACTTGTTTAAACCTTGCAATGGCCTTCATGAGCTTTCAAGGACTGGATTTGATCTTTAATGGAGAGAGGAAGCTACAGTTTCAGTGTTTAAGGCTGAAAGGAGCTTAGGCCTTTTGAGAGAACTAGGGTTCTTGGAAATTTTGGGGGCTGCAAAGAGTTTGGCAAAGCTTTGTTGTGTTTTTTCAAACCTAGAATATGCTGTGGAGTGGTCTGTATTTATAAACAAAAATTTGGAGGAGGTGGTGCCACTAATAGTGGTGCCTAGCCAAAAATTGGCTAGCTAGGCACCACTAGGAGCGACTCCACCTTGGTATGACAATGATTTTGAAGATTTGATTCGGCTTGAGCCGCAAGGCAAAGATCTAAGTGCCACTTCTAGTGGCTCCAAGCCATTTTTTGGTCTAGCTTTATAGTGAGTGGCTCCGATTTGATGTGGAAAGCTGGCAAGCTATGGACCCCAGCTAAAAAGAGATAAAGGCACCCAAGAGTGCTCCAGGGGTTTCCAGTTTAAGATTTAGAGCTGGCATGGTTAAAAGGTTAGCCGGCCTGCCAGGTGTAAAATGGTCATTTTAATTGGAAAATACTAGAACGGGTTTGGAATTGACTAGAAAGGGATTTTGGAGATTGAGGATACTCATGGGAATGCCCTTGGAGATTTACCAGTTTGTTACCCAAAGCCAGTGTGGTTAACGAGGGCGATTGGGGCGCACAAGGGTAAAATGGTCATTTTGACCAAAAAAACATCAAAATAGGTCTTGAATTGGTGCGAACGACATTCTGAGCGAGCCAAATTGTGTGGGACAGTCTTCAATGGGGTGGACTTGTCACTCTGACGACTTAAGTACCTTCTCAAAGAGTGTGTCAAATTGAATTGGACTAGATGATGTCTCAAGGGCATTTTGGTCATTTGGCTTCAAATGGGTCCGATGGACCCGAGAAGCAACTGCTTGACTGGACTGGAGTTCAGAAGGTCGATTTGTGTTTGAATGTGTTATGGTATTTGAAAGTGAGTCTGGTGGGGCTAGAGATTGCTGAGCGGGCCTCTTTTTTCTATCTTTGCTTGTCGAACACAGAAAACAATAGAGTGAGGGTCTCATGTTGACTGCGAGTGATCAGAGGGACTGGAATAGTTGAGATTTGAAAGTTGGAGTTTGAGTTTTGAAGTGAAAATTTTAAAGGAAAAGTTTGGAAAACACGAAAATGTTTTAAGATAAAAATTTGAATTTGATCTTGGACTTTAAAAACCTTGAAACTTAATTTGAAACGGGGCTTTTGAAGGGGAAAGCTTGGGAAACTGGAATTTGTTTTTGAAATAGCGCTTTTTTGGGAACTGGAATTTGGAAAAAAACCCGAGAAACCATGAGTTTAATTGAACCTTTTGAAAGAGAAGTTTTGAAAAACTTGGAATTGAAACTTTTTAAAGGAAAAAGTTTTAGAAAACCTTGAATTAGATTTGAAACAAACTTTTTGCATGAGAAAGTTTAGAAAACCTTGAATGATTTAAAACAAACTTTCTTAAGGAGAAAGTTTAGAAAACCTTGATTGATTTGAAACAAACTTTTGGAAGGAAAAGTTAGAAAACCGAGAGTAATTTGAAATAAACTTTTTGAAGGAAAATGTTTGAACACCAAATGAATTTGAGACGTGGACAAAATGTATAGAAAATTTGTTTTGTGATGGAAAACGTGTAGAAAATTTGTTTTGACTTGAAATTTATTTTGTGTCGCGAAACGTGTAGAAAAATCGTTTTGACTTGAAACTTAAACAAAATGTGTAGGAAATTCATTTTGCGTAAGAAAATGTATAAAAAATTTGTTTTGACTTGAAAATTGAACAAAATGTGTAGGAAATTCATTTTGTATAGCAGAATGTGTAGAAAATTCGTTTTGACTTAAAACTTGGACAAAATGTGTAGGAAATTCATTTTGTGTCAAGACTGGAAATTTCTAGAAGTAAAACGTATAGGAAATTCGTTTTGACTTGAGACTTAGGCAAAATGTGGAGAAAATGCATTTTCACGCAAGGCTAGAAACATTTGGAAACAAAACGTTTAGAGAATTCGTTTTGACTCGAGACTTGAAACTTGAATTTTGAAATTTTTTTTTAAAGCTTTTGGATTTGATGGCTTTTTTTAATTTTGAAAAAGCAAGCAAGAGCCTTCACTTTGGAAAGATTTTTACTTGAGTTTGGTAGGAGTTGTAATTGTGCCTTGAGCACGAGACGCCACGGGAGACTACTTCATGTTTGTGATTCTTTTGTCTTAGGATTTGAAGGAAAGGACATTGGTTCATCTTTGGTCGGGATCTCTTGAGGTTGAAATGCATGATGTTGGCTTGACTATTGAATTCTAATTTTGGTAGGCATGATAAGATTCTTGTTGACATTTCTTTGGAGGGCTTTTTCTTCTCTGAAAATGAGCATCTTGAGTTGGTTTCTAAAAGGTTTGAGGTATCTAAAAAGTCGAACATCTTTGGATGGTTTGACTTGAATTTGATTGAACGATTTGATTTGAATGTGAGGTGTAAGGTGGGACATTGTCCTATTCTCTGTTTCTTATCGGTTATGGAGGGTAGGATCATAGCTCTGGCTGTTGGGGCCGACTCCATTGGCTGAGGTGAGCAATTTAGGAGCAACACATATAGTTTAATCTATTATCCATGATAGTTGTAAATAGTTTAGGCTTTTATCTAGGAGCTATGCTGACTTGCTACCTGAGTTGAAATCTGTTGCCTTAGGTTGATCTACAAAAAAAATCTGGTAGTGTGTTGGAGATCGGAAGGCTGAGACGTTGGGATCACTAAGTTATGTAGTGTGTAGAGGTAACCTTATGGAGTCAGAGAATCGCTTTGATGATGACTAGCAGATATGATTTGTTAAAATGGACTTCCTATGAGTTAAGCTGTGTTGAAGGTTTTTGGCTTTTGACTTGCCCCAGTTGGGTTGTACTATGGATAACTGGATGCTCTGGATAGCTGGATATTTATGGATGATTGGATGTTCTAGATCGCTAGATGTTTTGAATAGCTGGATGCTTTGGGTGGTTGAATACTCCGGATAGCTGGATATTGGTCCTTGTCGGGTTGCGACATCAGGATATTGGGCTTAAAGACACCTTGCAACTTGAGAAAGCTTAGGGAGATGCCCCTTGCACTTGTACCTATCTCAGTATTTTGTCAACACTATGAAGATGTAATAGATTAATCTTAATAAATGACTTATGACATTCATGCTCATTGTTTTCTCATGCTGAGTTTAGAAATTTGTTACCCGTGTAGCCTTTCCACAACTTGGCATATCCTGTCCCATTATTGAGACGTGAGATTTTGTTATTTCACTGAGGCCGTCTTGTTATGGCTGCTTAGACAGTTGATCGTGAGAATTGACTCCAACCCCCCCCCCCCAACCTTTTTAAAAAAAATACCATTTTTGCCACCCGTGCCCTTATGTGTTTTCATGGATGCTGGTTCTACCATTTTTGTACTGTAGTGCCCGTTTTTGGGTTTGCAGTACATTGGTAGTTTTGTATCTTCCCATGACCCTACTCTTTTACCCATAGTGCCCCGGAGGGTTTTCATTATGTCCTCAGGCCATACTTTTTCTCTTGATTTCTCTCGTTGATGCTGATAAGGACGACTTTTTGTTGAACGAGGACAGAGTGTTTAGCGTTTATAATTGAAGGAATGATTGAAGCTGGGGACTGTTGTTGATTAATGTAACTGTTGCTTTAACTGAAGACTGTTGATGTTGCTTTTCATATTGAGCCTAAGGTTGAGTTGGAATTTCTGTCAGATAGAGCATTTTCTAGTATAATCATCTTCCTTTGAAGGGAAATGATAGCAATGACTGATCGAAAAGGTCTTTGTTTTTGGAATGTAATATAAGCTTAGTTATGAGATATTTGAAAGGAAGGAGTAAAGGCTCAAAACATTTTTTTTTTATTTGGCTTTTTAAGACCTATGATCACCTTTGGACAGCTAGACTTTCTCTCTTATTGCTGCTCGCTCTCTGTTTCCCCTCCCCCCCCCCTGGCTTTTATAATCCTAGATCTGTTACTTTTGCACCATGGTGTTTTTATGAACTTTCACCAGGTCAACAATCTTTGTATCTTTCTATGCCTTCACTTTTTTACCTATAGCGTCCTTTCGGGTTTTCACTGTGTTGACAAGGTCTTGCTATTTATCATTATCTTTTATCATTTCTATGAAAGTTAATGTTTTCTCTACCTTCGTGTTGACTCTCCTCTTTTAAGCAATGGAGAGTTTAGGATTTCCTCTCTTTTGCTTTCTCTTTTGATCATTTCTTAAACCTATATTGACTCTCTATTTCCTTTTTTTCCTTTTTACTTTGCTTTGACCCATTATGGACGGTGATCACCAAGTTAGGTTTTTCAAAGGAGCATAATCAACTCAAATGGGCTTTGCAATGGGATGCTTTTAACTGTATGGTAGAGGAATTTAGGGCCACTCTTCATTTTAGTCATTACTATCACTGCTCTGTCAAAGTTTTTCATTACATGTAGTAGTGCTTTACCAAAACCTGAGTTGATCGGTGCTGGGGAGATTTCTCCGTTTATCTCTTTGGCTTTCCACTGGATTTGAAGTATTTTTTTGAGATATCCTTCCTTAAACTAGCAAGGCTTAACTTCCTGTTGAAGGATCAGGCGATACATCTTTGATAGCATTTGGCATGCTAGATGGTTGTCCTTCTCTTTTCATCTAGGAGTTAAAGTTGCTTATGCCGGTCTTTGATCCAGTTTACTTCAGTGAGTTGAATTTCCATGAGGACTCAGAGAAAGGGGATTTTTACTGCAACTGGTAGGACTGCCTCATTACTTTAGACCAAGGAGAATGGTGATGCCCCAATAGACATTCTAACTAAGGTTCTATATGCCATTAACGCAAAGCGTAGTTGTTTTTGCTAATCCTTATGGCTGTCATTTTTCTTGCGAGGGATTCTCTTGAAGTTTTTTGTTCTGCTACTTCGATGGATCCATTTGTTTATGGATGGTAGACTATCGAGTTATGGAGATTGATCTTGAAAGTTTAGCAAAACTTTACCATCATGTCACTGTTGAGGTTGCTTGCATTATTTGTTGTGATAGACTTAGGGAGGCCTAATTTGTGGAGAACCTTTGGAAGTTTTTAGGGTCAAAAGATATCAAGCTTTGCATACTTTGCAAGTTTCATTTTTCTAAAAAAGATTTAGCATGAAAAAGAAAGCATTTCATAATCAAGATTCATTTATTTCATATTAGCCCATTATATACTTGATATTTTACAAAGTACTTCAATAGGCTAATATCAAGGGATTCCTCCTGTAGGCTTTACCAGGGCCTTTAGAGCTTGGGAATATCAGAGGCAGTCTAATCGACCCCTCTTCTTATCTAATGTAGCTAGATAGATGAAACCTTGAGTAAGGTAAGCTGATGTTGAAGGATCAGTCCACGATTGAGACATCTTCTTTATGGAACAAGCTTGATAGTGACTTCTCTAGAACTAGAATGGTAGGCTGTTGATTTTCTATTTGATGCTTAACAATTGGATTTTGGGTCGACCCTTGTGCCTAGTATTCTTTGGAGGGGGAGAATATCCCAGCCTATAAGTATGATGCTAACCATTGAATTCTTTTAGATAAGGATCACCCCATAGCTATGCCCCTAGTCCTTTCTCAAGTTGGTAGCATCTACCGCTGAGGGGGTTAATGACCATTTTCTCAATTGTTGAGTGACTGAAATGGGCTGAATCAATTTGGGTGGTTGACATGCACTTGAAAGCTTGAAAGTTGGAGGGGTCTGTTGTGGCAATGCATAGCACTGACAAAATTTTGCAAATTGTGAAATCCTCTTCTGTATGGATGGTGATTGTCATGACATGGTGCAGAGGTAGTTGCTTAGGGGTAATGTCTTGCAGATGGATGGCCAGTCCATCTTACTCTTTAATGTGGGGTAGGGCTCTTCCAATAACTAGGCTAATCCTTGCATGAATTTGAATTAGGTGGGATGCTGGAGGGATTCCCTGAGTTCAATTGTGATCTTTGACATGGAAAAAGAAAAGCAAAAACAAAATGCAGTTAGTATGTGGAGTTGGAGGTTTTATGCGATACATATCCTATGGAGATCCCTTCTTTGAGGGAATTTAGGCATGATGCTGAGTCCATTTTAGAGGTGAGATTTTGCCCATGTATGCAATACAATACCTCTTCGGCATGGGCCGATTGATACTTCTTTGTTTAAGCAATTTAGCTTCTATGGATGGAAAGAAATTTGGGTTTTTCTTGAGATATGGTTCTATGCATGTCATGAATCATTAGGGTTAGGGAAACCCCAGGAGTTCAGGTAGGTTTAATAATCATAAGAATGCAAAAACCTAAGTTTTTGGAACTCTTGTCCTGGAATGGATATTGATGCGTGCACAGAATAGCCACAAATATGTGAATAGCATAATAATAGTAAATAAGCGATTTTAGAGGACCCCTTTTTTGTCCTTGCTTCAGCCTTCCGTGCTCTTGGCCTTGGGAGATGGGGGAGAAGAAAGAATACATGAAACAAAAAAGAAGTTAGTGCCTTGATTTGAAAATTTTTATGCAATGCATGCCATAGGGGTACCCCTACTCTCTAAGGGAGAATAAACATGATGTGTTGGCTTACTTTTAGAGATAAGGGGTTGCCCCTTTATGTAATACTATACTTGTGAGCCTGTTCATTCATTCATTCATATATTCATGCATTCACTCTATGAAAGTAGGAATGACAATTTTATTGCCTTTGATTCTTTTTTTTTTTTTTTTTTTTGTACATGCAATTGAAGGTACATTTGAAGGGAAAGGGAACATTTTTCTTTTTGCCTGTCTATTTTTACATTTGAAATCCTGAACTACTATTGAGTCTTCGGATTTGCCTTCTTTAATGGAGGTTGGTGAGAGACCTTGCTTCAGATTGCCCCTTGTCTTATTGGCAATCCTATCTCTATGAGCGGAGAGGAATTATGACCCCTCTTTATAAGATGATCTCGATGTATGCCATAAGTCCTTAGGGTCACTTGGTACCCCTAGGATTTTAGGTAGGCTTTGAATTAGTGAAACTGGCTTTAAGCTAATCTCTAGGGGTTGATCATATGCATGGAAATGCAATAACTTTAGTTACTTTAGAACTTTTTCCTTGGAATGAAGTTCGATGGATGAGTAGCATGACAATAGCATAACAGTAGAAATTAAGCATTTTAACTAGATAGGAAGTAAGAAAAAGTAAAACGATCGCCCTTTCCTCCTTGGTTTTAAAATTGACATGTGTGTCTTAAATTCGGCAAAGGTTCAGCTATACATGGGGTGTGACATTAGCATGAGGTCGGGGGTTACAAATGCTTCCTAAAAAGCTCGGTTCCCGAATCTTCAAACCTAGGCCCACTCCCGAAGGCAGTGCCATTATCAATTGGTGATCCGAGTAGAGGAACTATCAAGAGGCCGTAGGCTAAGAAACTGACACAACATCTGCCCACAACCAATATATTGTTCTCCCTTCTAACTAGAAGGGTAGTAACCATGTAATAATACAAGTATGCAAATGTAAGTGATTTGTGTGCGTAGAATTTTTTAAAAATAGAGGAAAGGGTCCAACAACTCTCATCCATCCTGTACATTCATTTCATGCATGGCAGTTAATATAAGACAAAAATGTATGAGGTGAGTACTTACAAAACAAATGCACAGAGTCAATATCTTTATGAAAACCCAATGTAAGATAGAGATGGATGATAAGGCAATGCAAGGGCAAGCTTGCAAGAGTATGCCATATATGCAAATAACATTTTTTTAAAACATTTTGGAAAATTTTGAAATAGTGGACAACACTAGACAAAGGAACCAGAGATTCTGGGTGAGTGAGAGGTGAAAAGCCATGACAATGGCCTAACCCTCTAAGTATACCCTAGTCGAGTCTAGGTCTCGACTCAAGTTTAACCTAATATTATGTCTGTTAGAACTAACCCTCATAAGAGGATGAGTGCGACAAGGTTTTAACTTGAAATTGATTTGATTAAGGGTTTTTTTGAAAAAGGTTTGGAGTTGCCACCTAACATAGTTAAAAGTGTGTTAGGTTACCTAAAACTAAGTAAAGTCCGAAGACTAAACTTAAGGTTTTTAAAAAGGTTTTGAAAAACTTTTTCAGGAGACAGTTTTTAGGAAAACAGGTTGGTTGGCAACCTTTGGAGAATGCTTAAGACCTTTTAGAAAATGATTCTAGGTTCAGAGGTAGGTTACGTGTATAGAAGATGATCGAAGATAATCACCCTACCCTACCCTTGTACACGTCCTATCACCCTATATTCATTCACTTGAATCTCTGGTTCCTAAATTTCCATGTATGTCCACTTTAAAAATATTTTAAAAAAGGATTTTGCCATCATTTTTAGATGTATGAATGCATGATGCAATTTGAAGAAAGTTTGAAAGAAACTTGGGGTTGGATTTTGAAAGGGGGTATTTGATTTTGAAAAGGGATTATAACCACACCTATGAAGGTTGCCTACGTATCTTGTTTGATGATACTCAGGTTAGTCGTAATTCGGACAAGAGTCCTATTGAGAAGAGACTCATAGGAGTCTTGGAATGTTTTGAAACTTGAACTTAAGAGAGTTTTGATTTGAAATTAGATGTTGGAGTGTTTTTAGAAATAGAACTTGAAAGTTTTTTAAGGTGGGGTTTTGACTTGTAAAAGCTCTTGTGAACTTATTTTGAAATGATTTTTGAAAATGGTTTTTATGTACCTTAAGAGATGTATGTTGATATTTCATTGCCTTTGAGAACATAGTTATGTAAAAACTAAACTCCTTCAAGACCATAAGTTTTAGAAAGCATTTTTAGAAAGAGGGGCTAGAAACTTCCCTTGTTTGAATATCTCACTTGATCTTGGACTACCATAATCATAGAAGGCTTAGGGTTGTTTCAAGAATGTGATGTTTGAAAACAGTTTTTAAAAAAGGATTTTTGAAGAATATTTAGGGTTTGACAACCCTAAAATGAACTTGTCAATTTCATTTGATGTATCACTTTCCTTGGTAAACCTTAACCATGGAAATGTTAGGATCACCTTAGGATTGTGAGTTTTTGAAATCATTTTTTAAAGTAATTTTTCAAAAGATGGTAAATGTCTAGCCAGTATGGACTAGGAGAAGTTTGAAAGAGCTTTTGAAAAACATTTTGGCTTTAAGTCCGAATTTGAAAAAGGTTCCTAGAGTTAGAACCTTGAAGTCGCCAAACCTTGGTTGGACAAACTAGGGTTAAAGTAACCTGGGGTTAGTTTGACTCAGGGTTAGGTCGACTTAGGCTCTGATGGGCCTAGGGTTAAGCCTTCTAGAGTTTGTTTGACCTAAGGTTAGACCACCCAGGGTTAGAAGTGTCTTAGGATGTAAGCAACCTAGGGTTTATGAAGGATCTTGAAGTAAAAAGATTTGATTTAACGCAATATGAAAAGGTACAATTTTTAGTTGAAAAAAAAAGTTTTATTTTAGAGAAATTTTGAAAAAGGAAAGTTTTATTTTAGGAAAGTTCTAGAAAAGAAAAGTTTCGTTTTAGGAAAGTTTTGAAAAAGAAAAGTTTTATTTTTAGGACAGTTTCAAAAAAGGGAAATTTTATTTTTTCAAAAGTTTCAAAAAAGAAAAGTTTTATTTTAGGAAAGTTTTAAAAAATGAAAGTTTTATTTTAGAAATTTTTTTAAAAAAGCCATCTTCTTGAGAAAGGAAAGGTTTGACTTTAGGAAAGATTTGGATTATTTCCAAAAATAGATTGATTTGATTTTGTGTTCAAAAATAGAAAGATTTGATTTGTTTCCAAAAATAAAAGATTTGATTTGTTTTCAAAATAGAAGATTTGATTTGGTTTCCAAAAATAGAATATTTGATTTCCAAAAATAGAAGATTTGATTTGCCTCGAAATAAGAAGGATTTGACTCGAAAAAGGTATGATTTTATGAAAAATATTTTGGTGACATTGGTTTGGAAATGACTTAAGAGAGCTATGCACGTTTTTAGAAAACATGATGTAACAATGATTTGAAAAAATGTTTTGATGCAATGAATGCAAAAATGAAGGTTAGAAATAAAGCTAGGGTTTCCTAGGGCATGAGTTTCTAGGTTTTTGACCTCGGCTTTAAGATAACAACACTTGGACTTACTTTGAAAAACTCTTGAAATTAAGATTTGAAATAGATTAAAACAACTAGGTTTTCAAAAAGAATGGTTAGGGTTTGAAACCCTATTGTGGCTTTTGCAGGCCTTTTTGAATATCCCACTTTCTTAGAGCAATCCTAGCCATACAAAGGCTTGAATCATTTTGAGGTTATGATCTTGAAAACAAGTTATGGCTCGAAACCCTAGTGTGGACCTTGGGGGTCACTTTGAATATGTCACTTTTCTAAGGAAATCCTACCCATGCAAAGGCTAAGATTGCCATAGGGTTTGTGATTTCTTGAAAAACAAATTTGAAAATAATTTTGAAAGCAACTTTGGGGATTAGTTTTGGAACATGTTTTTCAAGGCAACTTTTGAAAACATGATGGTAATAAACAATGCATGAACATGACAATGATATAGCAATAAGGACATGAGCATACAAGGTTGAAGGGTTCACCACATTGCAAGGGGCCTGAAGACCATACTATGATTGGTTAGGCTAAAGGAAGACCCCCGCCACGGTGATCTTCCCAAAGCTTCTTCTGGCATGGACCTACGGTCCTTTTATTTCAAGTATGTAAAAAGAGGGGGTGGAAGATAGGGATTAAAAGAGAGAATACCCAAGTGGACTAGGAGGGAGAAGAGAGAGAGGGGAGAGCATAAACTTAAAGAAACCCTACATTGACTTCTTATTAGCTTGAATGCTTCAATGGAGGACTTGCTTGAACCATGTAATGGCCTTCACGAGCTTCCAAGGTTGGACTTGATCTTCAATGCAGGGAGGAAGCTAGGCTTTTAGTGTTTAGGCCTAGAAGGAGGTTAGGCCTTTCGAGAGAACTGTGGTTTTGAGGAATTTCAAGGCTGTAGAACTTTGTCAGAGCTTTGCTATGCTTTTTCAGACCTAGAATATGCTGGGGGTGGTTTGTATTTATAGGCAAAAATTTGGAGAAGGTGGCGCCACTACTTGTAGTCCACCTTGGTATAGCAATGATTCTAAAGATTTGATTTGGCTTAGGCCGCAAGGCAAAGATCTAGGCGCCACTTCTAGTGGCTCCAAGCTATTTTTTTGGCCTGGCTCCACTGTGAGTGGCTTCAGTTTCATCTGAAAAGTTGGCAGGTTGTGGGGCCCAGCTGAAAAAGAGATAAGGGCACCCGAGAGTGCTCCAAGGATTTTCAATTTGATACTCAGTGCCGGTATGATTGAAAATGATGACCAGCTTACTAGGGGCATAATTGTCATTTTAACTAAGAAACACTAGAACGAGTCCTGAATTGACTGGAAATGGATTTTGAAAATTAGGATTACCCATGGGAGTGCCCTTAGAGATTTACCAGTTTGATACCCAGAGTCGGTGTGTTTAACGTAAGCGATTGGAGCGTATAGGGGTAAAATGGTCATTTTGATTGCAAACCATCGGAATGTGACTGGAATTGGTGTGAATGGCATTCTGAGCATGCTGGATTATCTGGGACAGTCTTGGAAGGGGTGGACTTATTGCTGTGAGGACTTAAGTACCTTCTCAAAGAGCGTGTTGGATTGAATTAGACTAGATGATGCCTCAAGGGTATTTTGGTTATTTGCCTTCAAGTGGGTCCAGGGACCAGTTGACTGAACTGGAGTTTGGAAGGTCGGTTTGGGTTTGAATGTGTTGTGGTATTTGAAAATGAGTATGGTAGCGTTGGAGATTGCCAAGTGGGAAAAAATGGAGTGCTTACATACATTCTGTTCAATGTACCTCCAAAGGGTTGAATCAAGATTCAATCGAGATGAGTGTAATTATAATGAAGGGTAGGGCCAACAAAGTGGAAAAGTGTCTGTTTTCTCACAGATTTTTTGGCCCTTAGGAGCCGCTATCATTGAGGTAATGGCGGACATGCACTACGACTGCAAATTAGAGACATATCCACAACAAGTGTATATACTATTGAGATTTATTGTTTATAAGTTTTGTACGGATTATTTCATCCAAACTATAAAATTCTATGCACTATGTTTACAAGGCTCACCAAGAAGAGATTGAGAGGCAAAGCTCCAATAATGTACAGCAGAATCATAAAGAACAATTTAGCAAATGGTTTGAAGAACTAATTTACATATGGTTAATTAATATCATATATAAGTTTCTCATGTTCTCATCCAAATTTCACTTTTGTTCCTAGAAGAAAATTTTGTGCCACCAAAATTCTCTTGAAACTACTGATGAACTGTATGCATTAGCTTGTGGTTTTGATAAGCAGAGTGGCTTCAAATTTTGGTTCCAATGTCAATGGGATTCGGTTTCATACTAAAGATTGCGACCATTGCCTTAGAACTCAAAATAGTGGAATTGTTGTGAAAGGAGAACATCTGTTAGAAAGTATTGATTTTTATGGTGTCTTGACAAATGTTATCGAGTTAAGGCACATTGGAGGGAACAATATTCTTATATTCAAATGTGATTGGTGGGACGTTAGTGCGAAGAAGACAAGGATGAAAAAGGATGGCCATTTTACTAGCATTAATGTCTCTCATTAATGGAACATAAATGATCCTTTTGTGCTAGTGTCCCCAGCACAAGTTTTATGCCAGTGACACTATATTAGGGAATGATTATAGAGTTGTGCATAGAATACAACCTAGAAACTTGTATGACATTGCAGTGGCTAATGTCGAAGGCACAATTGGCAAGGATGAGGAATTTTAGCAGGATGAGACAAAAAAGATTGATAGATTTTCCAAGTTCTGGATTAGGATGTGGATTCATTGAATATGAATGATTTGATATCGAACTGTACTGATGCTGATGTCATTCTTGCAAACAAGGGGTTAAATCATGGGGAAACTGTCTTAATTGATGATGAAAGCAATGAAGAAGATGACACAATGATCAATTATTACAATGACGAGGAAGAAGGTTTGCCAACTAATGTCAATGATGAAGATAGTGACAAGGATAAAATGTGTAGCTAGTGCTTGTTTATGTTTGTTTATTATATAATTTAATACAATCTCATTTATCATGTACATATGCTTTTACTTCATTCAAAATCTCTTTGCTTAAGTCATAATGAGGAGATTGTCAAACATTAAAATCCCTTTGTTTATTTTAATAATTATGGATGCTTATTGTCCTTGTGAGAAGTTTGTAGATTATGGCACCAGGACGACAAGGATGCATTAGCAGCAGGACCTCATCTACTACACGATCTAATCCCATTTAGGATAAATATCTAGTGTCCCATGTTAGAGGGTCATTTGATACTACTAGTCAGGATACGACTGCTAGATTTGTATTTGGTCTCTGATTTATATTTGATAAATTTTTTGTAGCTTCTACAATAATTAGTGGAGGATGTAGTGAGACAATAGGACTATGTTTTCAAAAAATTTTGACTAAAAAGTAAGAAATAGAAGTAAGCTGCCCTGAGAGCAAATGCAGACTAGTGGGGCAAGGGTACAAGAGTTAATTACTGCAGTTAGTGTTGTATGTTGCCAAATGGCACCATTTTCCAACCCAAAGTGGAAAGACATGGAGAAAAAAGACAAGGAGCCAATTTTCCAAAAACTAAAGTGTAAAAAATTGATAGTTTTTCTTACTAAATGAAGTAAATGGCTTAATTTCCTTCAGCTTCACCTATCTCCCTAATTGATTTCTTAGCATTAGAATTTTGGGTTGTCTAATACATCAACAATTTCAATGATTTAGCATTAAGTTTTGAATTGGCTAGTTCACATGTAAATAGTTTACTGGATGTTTTCTTTATATTCTTTTTCCTTTTTCGGCCCTCTTATTTTAAAGAGTCATCTTCATTACGTTGGCCAATTAATTCTTTTTGTGATCTTTGATTTTCTATATTCAGCTGAATTTTACATCTTGGTATCTTTAACAATTGTTTTTAAGAGTTAATTTAGATTAGACTTCTCCAATAAGAAACTTAGGAAGAAAGTTAATAGCATTCTCGGCCGAGTGTACTTAAGGCATTGTTAAAGGTGTTAGACCAAGTGGCAACCTAAGAGGGGGTTTGAATTGGATTTATAATTAAAATTTAAAATTTAAAATAATCTAATACACTTAATTTTCAAGAGGTGAGATGAAATAAAAAAGATATAAAATATTAATCTACCTAAGTAATGAATAAGACAAGTCAAGATATGATCAATGTGAGATTAGGATAATGGATTCAACTATGCGTGTATCTCAAGTATATTAATACTATATATAAGAATTATATTAAACAAGATATAAAGAGAGAAAAGAGAAGAGATTAAACACAACGATTTAGAGTGGTTCTATTGGCTCCTCTTATGCCAAATGTACATCCATCTCCAAGGCTCCTTCCTTGGGCAAATCTACTATTCTTCAAATAGCTTTACACCACTAGCTTGTCCAGTTGCTAGCATATCTTTACACCAAGTGTTTTATTCCAAAAATACTCAAAAAATAACTCTTTGTTTTGCTCTTCAAAACAAAGTACCAAGAGGATCTTTTTCTCCAAGTGTTCCTCTCAATCACTCAAGAAATAAATCACAAGGGTTTAGTAACCCTTTCACAAATGATATAGGAAAATTGAAGCTCACAACTATAGAAACAAAACTTTCAAGAGTTGAATAGAACAATGAAGTTTAAAGATGAAATGGAATGATAAGGAAGTAAAGCTCAAAACTTGAAGATATTGACGAATATCACTTTCTATGCTCAATCTTTGTAATCGCTTGTATGTCCTTACTTCTCTTGTGTATCTCTATTTATAGAGAAAGAGTAGCGGATTATTTGCAGCTTAAAATCAACTTCTAGCTGTTGGAAAAGTTTGAACACATTTATTCCCATTTGAACAAAGTTGCTACCAGTCAGGTAATTGAATTTCAAATAAGATTACTTCTATTCCTCCTCGATTTTTGCCTTGACAACATTCGAATTTGAAATTTTCTATAAGAGAAAAGTTATAGACATGAAAGTTAGCTTTTCAAAACCTCAAGAATTAAGTTAATCCAATGGTCAGATCACAAATTATCATCAAAATACTCAAGCTATCTCCCAGTTGGCATATTTGAATTTCTACAGAGTTGTCTTCACTTCCACCTCAATTTTCTCCCTTATAACGTTTGAATTTTAAAATGGCTATAAGATAAAAGTTGTAATGATAGAAAACAGCTTTTCAAACCTATAAAAATCATATCGATCAATTGCTTAGATCAAAAGTTATCATCAAAATACTCGAGTTGTCTCCCACTTGGCAAATTTGAAATTCTAAAGAGTTGTTTTCACTTCCACCTTGAGTTTCTCCATTATAACGTTCAAATTTGAAATTTTTTATAAGATAGAAGTTGTAGTCCTGGAAGTCATCTTTTCAGATCAATGAGAATCATGAACATCCTACAATTAGATCAAAAATAATGATAGAATTACTTGAGCTATCTCCCAGCTGTCATATTTTGAACTTCTGCTCCAATGTGTCACCTTCCAGCTCAGTTTTGTCTCACAAGAGATTCTATTCACGAAGTCTTTATAAAATACGGTTTATAGGAATTTGAATCTTATTTTCAATGCCCTAAAAATCATATTAACTCTCCAATGAGCTGTCTTTCTATTATCTTTGACTTAGTCTTCTTCTTCATGCTATGCATTCCTTTTAAGTCCAAGACTAACAATAACTTCAAGAAATATTAGATAATTAACATTTAAAACATAAATAAAAAATTAAGTGATTTATCAATGAAATGCACAATATATTTAAACTTTTAACATAAAGTTCTTTAAAAATCTTAACTCATACATCAAACATACGTTATTACAAAATTTTGAGATTAACCAAATTTTAATCATTAAAACATTTATATTTGTTATCATCAAAATCAATTAATGAAAGCTTGAGGTTAACAATCACTCCCTTTTTGATATGACAACTATTAATTATTTAAAAACATATATGAGGCAATTATCTCAAGATTTTGTCAAAAAAATAATTATATCTCCCCCTCACTACTTAACTTCTCCTAATAAGTCAATATTTACATCTCAATCTCTGTTAGAAACACTATATTTCTCCCTCTTTGTCATCAACAAAAAGAAACATAGTAAACAAGTATATGCACCTCCTACAAAAATGAAAATAGAAGTATTTTTCATTCTCGCAAAAATTCATCAACATTTGGTATTTATATAATAGAATTAGATGTACCAAGTTCTCTTTTTATAAAACAAAATCTATCTTCACTTAGGGGTTTTGTAAAAATATCAGTTAATTGATGGTCAGTGTTAACAAATTTAAAAACAATATCACCCTTTTGAACATGATCTCTTATAAAATGATGTCGAATTTCAATATGTTTAGTTCTAGAATATTGGATTGGATTTTTAAATAAGTTAATAGCACTAGTATTATCACATCTAATAGGAATATGATCAAAATGTAATCTAAAATTTTCTAATTGTTGTTTCATCCATAAAATTTGAGCACAACAACTTTCAGCCACAATATATTCGGCTTCAACAGTGGATAAAGTAACCGAATTTTTTTTCTTACTAAGCCATGAGATTAAATGGTGTCTAAGAAATTGACACGTACCACTTGTACTTTTTCTATCAATTTTACTACCAGCATAGTCCGCATCAGAATATCCAATTAAGTCAAAAGATATGTCTTTAGGATACCACAATCCTATATTTTATGTTCTTAATAGATAACGAAATATTCTTTTAACAGCAGTAAGATGTGATTCTTTCGGACATGATTGAAGTCAAGCACACTTGCACACACTAAACATGATATCGAACCTGCTAGTAGTTAAGTAAAATAATAAGCCAATCATACCTCGGTATTTCTTTTCATCTACTAGCTTACCGTCTCATTTTTGTTAAGATTTGTAGTAGTACCCATTGGAGTCCCAATAGGCTTTAAGTTCTCTATGTCAAATCATTTTAATAAATCCTTTATGTACTTGAATTGATTGATGAAAATGTCTTCCTTATATTGCTTAATTTGGAGTCCAAGAAAGAAATTTAATTCTCCCACCATACTCATTTCAAATTTTCCCTGGATGCATTTAGAAAATTCTTTGCACATCTCTTCATTAGTAACACCAAAAAAAATATCATCAACATATATTTGTACTACTAATATATCATGATCTTTAGATTTTATAAAAAGAGTAGTTTCAATTTTTCCTTTTAAAAAACTATTATCAATAAAAATTTTACTTAATCTTTCCTACCATACTCTAGGAGCTTGTTTTAATTATATAAAGCTTTTGTAAATTTGAAAACGTGATTTGAAAAATCATGATTTTGAAAACTAGGAGGTTGTTCAACATAAACCTCTTCTGAAATATTGCCATTTAAAAATGCGGTTTTAGCATCCATTTGGTAAAATTTGAAATTATTAAAATATGCAAATGCAAGCAACATTCTAATAGCTTCAAGTCGAGCTACAGGTGCAAATATTTCATCAAAATCAATTCCTTCTTCTTGGTTGTAACCTTGAGCTACCAATCGAACTTTATTTCTAATAACAACCCAAGATTCATCTATTTTGTTTCTAAAAACCCATTTTGTACTAATCACGAGGGATAATCATTAGGTCTTGGAACTAAAGTCCAAACCTTATTTTTTTCAAATTGATTTAACTCTTCCTGCATAGCTAAGATCCAACTTTCATCATTTTGCAGCCTCGTTAAAACATTTAAATTCAATTTAAGATAAAAATATTAAATTACCACAAATATTAAGGAGAGAAGAACGAGTTTTAGTACCTTATGAGGGACTACCAATAATAAACTCTTTAGGATGATTGTGTACATACCTCCAGTCTTTTGGCGAGCCTTGTGCATTTTCTTTGAATCCTTCTTCATTTGAAGAAAATTCAGTTGAACTTTCTCCTTGATTCTTTTCTATGAAAAATTGCTTTAAAGATCCATCTTCTCTTTCTATAATGTTAAAATCTTCCATACTTTGTTCAATATTTATATCATCATCACTTGCAATTTTCTTAGAAGAAACATTGTTAGATTCATTAAATGCTACATAAATAGATTCTTCCACTATTAAGATTTTTTTTATTAAAAATTTTATAAGCTTTACTAGATATAAAATACTCAAGAAATATGGTCTAACCGGATTTACCATCAAATTTACCCAAATTATCTTTGTTATTATTCAAAACAAAATATTTACACATAAAATCATGAAAATAACTAATATTGGGTTTTCTTCCTTTTCAACGTTCATATGGGGCTTTTTTAAGAATAGACCTAATCAAAGCATGATTCATAACATAACCAACTATATTAACGACTTTAACCCAAAAATATTTTGGTAAATTATTTTCACATAACATTTTTCTAGCCATTTCTTCAAAAGTTCTATTTTTTTTTTTCTACTACACGATTTTGTTGTGGTGTTCTTGGTGCTGAAAAATTATGTTTAAAACTATTTTCATCACAATATTTTTGAAATTGCAAATTATCAAATTCATCACCATGATCACTTCTAATAGTTGTAGTTGTAAAACCTTTTTTATTTTGAACTTTTCTACAAAATTTTACAAAAGTGTGTAATGCATCATCTTTATGTACAAGAAAAAATGTCCATGTACATCTTGAATAATCATCAACAATGACAAGTGCATATTGCTTTCCACTCAAACTAATTGTCCTAGTTGGACCAAATAAATTCATATTTAATAATTGTAATGGTCTAGAAGTAGAAATAATATTTTTAGATTTAAAAGAAATTTTAGTTTGTTTTCCTTTTTGACATGCATCACAAAGTTTATCTTTTTCAAATTTGATTTTTAGTAGTCCAATGAGTAAATCATTTTTAAAAAGTTTTGAAATCAAATCCATGCTAGTATGTGCAAGCCTTCTATGTTATAACTAATTACTATCACTCAGAGCTGAAAAACATTTTACATCACTAGAAGATATATCATTAAGATCAATAACGTATACATTTTCATGCCTATGACCAACAAACAATATTTTATTATCTATAATACTTTCTATTATGCAATGAGTATTTTCAAAGATAACTCTATTTCCTTTATCATATAATTAAATAATACTAATCAAATTATATTTCAAGCCTTCAACAAGTAAAACATTTTCAATAATAGGAAAAGGAATTTTACCAATACTACCAATAATCTTTCCTTTGCTATTGTCTCCGAAAGTCACATATCCCCCATCTTTGGGTACTACAGTTATAAACGTTGATTTTACACCCGTCATATGTCTTGAGCAAGCACTATCAAGAAACCATTTTGCTCTTTTAGATTTTAGGTGAACCTACAAAAACAAATCAACAGTTGATTTTTGGTACCCAAACTTTCTTAGGGCCATGGAGGTTAGCTTTAAAGTTAATTGAACTCACAATTTTCTTAGAAACCCAAACTTATTTGACTCCAACATATATATTTTTTTGAAGTGAGCAAGAATGTGATTGATGACCTTTCTTATGGCAATAATAACATGTAGGGTGTGGATTACTAGATGATATTGTTTTAACAAAGAAATTTTTGTAAAACTTTTGCTTTTGAAAATGATTGTAACCAATTACAACTTTGTCAAAAACCCATCTTTGTTTTCCAAGTAATATATCTAAATTTTTTCTTCCTTTTACAAATTTTGAAAGAGCATTATTCAATTCATCAACTTTTATTTTCAAATTATTATTTTCATTTTTCAAATCATTTGAAGTTTTAAGTTTGGAAGATAAATCTTCAACATTCTTTTTCAAAATTTCATTTTCATTTTTCAAATATTCATTTTCTTGAGAGAGAGAAGAAATAATCTTTTCGAGGGCTAAATTTTTTATGACTAATTTTTTAAGATCATCATGCAATTCCTCAAAAGCATTTTGTAATTTTTCATAAGAAAAATGTTCATTAAAAATATCACATACCTCATTGTCTTCCTTTGCCATTAAGCATAGGTTGGCAACTTAATTATCACTTTCTTCGGAACTACTATAATCACTTTCGCCCCAAGCCGCTACCATAACTTTCTTTTTGTCATTTTTTCTTGAATTTTTGAGTTGAGGGCACTCGAATTTTATATGACCCGGTTTTTTGCATTCATAACAAATTATTGTACCCTTACCTTCTTCTTTTGCTCCATTATTCTTTGAAAATTTTTGTCCGACTTGCTTTTTCTTTCTTAAAAATCTTTTGAATTTCTTTGTAATCATGGCAAGTTTCTCATATTCATTGCTAGTTTCTCCATCATTGCTATCAAATATAGAGGAAGTGGTAGATGATTTTAATGCTATGCTTTTCTTCTTTTTGTTTTCGTCATCATCCATTCTCATAGTAAGCTCGTGAGTCATGAGTGAACCCAAGAGTTCATCCAAGCTAAGTCTCGTGAGATCTTCGGCTTCTTGTATTGTAGTTACTTTTAGCTCCCAACTCATTGGCAAAGACCTAAGAATCTTTTTCACCATTTTAGCATTAGTATAACATTTACCAAGAGATTTCAAGGCATTTATAATATCAATAAATCTAGTAAACATATCAGAAATAAACTACTCTTGATTCATTTTAAACAATTCATATTTATGAACAAGCATGCTAATCTTAGACTCTTGGACTTGATTAGTTCCTTCATGTGTAACTTCTAATTTGTTCCAAATTTTCTTGGCCGACTCACATGTAGAGATTCTATTAAACTTATTAGGATTTAATACACAATATAGTAAGTTCATGTCTTTAGAATTTATTTGAACACTTTTTAAGTTATTCTCATTCCACTCACTTTATTCTTTAGGCACTTTTTGTTCACCTATGGTTTTGTTTGATATTTTAGGACCATTAACTATAACTCTTCATAATTCATAATCTACAGCTTGAATGTAAATTCTCATCCTAGCTTTCCAAAAATTATAATTTGTGCTATTGAACAAAGTAGATCTATTGATAGATTGACCTTTGGCAAGTGATGGTCCTACTATGGTTACCATTATCTACTCTATGGCGGTTAAGCCAAATACTAAAGCCCTTGCTTTGATACCAATTGTTAGACCAGGTGGCAACCCAAGAGGGGGGGTGAATTGGATTTATAATTAAAAATTAAAATTTAAAATAATCTAATACACTTAATTTTCAAGGGGTGAGATGCAATAGAAAAGATATAAAATATTAATATAGCAAAGTAATGAATAAAGCAAGCTCAGATATGATCAATGTGAGATTAGGACAATGGATTTAACTGTGTGTGTATCTCAAGTATATCAATACTATATATAAGAAAGATATAAAGCAAGATATAAAGAAAGAAAAGAGAAGAGATCAAACACAACGATTAAAAGTGGTTCAATTAACTCCTCTTATGCCAAATGTACGTCCACCTCCAAGGCTCATTCCTTGGGCAAATCCACTATTTTTCAAATAGCTTTACACCACTAGTTTGCCCGGTTGCTAGCAAACCTTTACACTCAGTGTTTTGTTTCAAAAACTCTAAAAAAATAATCCTTTGTTTTGCTCTCCAAAACAAAGCACCAAGAGAATCTTTTTACTCAAAAAATAAATCACAAGGGTTTAGCAATCCTTTTACAAATGATATAGAAAAGTTAAAGCTTACAACTATAAATACAAAGCTCTCAAGAGTTTAATAGAATAATGAAGCTTAAAGATGAAATGAAATGATAAGGAACTAAAGCTCAAAACTTGAAGATCTTGATGAATATCACTTTCTATGCTTAATCTTTGTAACCTCTTGTGTGTCATTTCTTCTCTTGTGTATCTCTATTTATAAAGGAAGAGTAGTGGATTATTTGTAGCTTAAAATCAACTTCTAGCCATTGGAGAAGTTTGAACACATTTCTCCCCGTTTGAACAAAGTTGTTGCCTGTCATGTAATTGAATTTTAGATCAAATTACTTCTATTTCTCCTTAATTTTTGCCTTGATAATGTTCAAATTTAAAAATGTCTATAGAAAAACATTGTAGACATGGAAGTCAGCTCTTCAAAACCTTAAGAATCAAGTAGATCCAATAGTCAGATCACAAGTTATCATCAAAATACTCAAGCTGTCTCCCAGTTGACATATTTGAATTTCTGTAGAGTTGTCTTCACTTCCACCTCAATTTCCTTACTTATAACGTTTGAATTTGAAAATGCGTATAAAATAAAAGTTGTAGTGATAGAAGTCATCTTTTCAAACCTATAAGAATCATGTCGATCCATTGGTCATATCAAAAATTATCATCAAAATACTCAAGTTGTCTCCTAGTTGGCATATTTGAAACATATATGAGGTAATTATCTCAAGATTTTGTCAAAAAAATAATTATATCTTTCCCTCACTACTTGACTTCTCCAAATAAGTCAATACTTACATCTCAATCTCTATTAGAAATACTATATTTCTCCCCCTTTGTCATCAACAAAAACAAACATAGTAAACAAGTATATGCTTCCCCTACAAAAATAAAAATAGAAGTATTTGTGATTCTCGCAAAAATTCATCAACATTAGGTATTTATATAATAAGATTAGATATACCAAGTTCTCTTCTGATAAAATAAAATCTATCTTCACTTTGGGGTTTTATAAAAATATCAGTCAATTGATGGTCAGTGTTAACAAATTCAAGAATAATATCACCCTTTTGAACATGATCTCTTATAAAATTATGTCGAATTTCAATATGTTTAGTTCTGGAATGTTGGATTGGATTTTTGGACAAGTTAATAGCACTAGAATTATCATATCTAATAGGAATATGATCAAAATGTGATCCAAAATCTTCTAATTATTGTTTCATCCATAAAATTTGAGCATAACAACTTTCAACAGTAATATATTTGGCTTCAACAATGAATAAAGCAATTGAATTTTGTTTCTTACTAAATCATGAAATTAAAGAGTGTCTAAGAAATTGACACGTGCCTCTAGTACTTTTTCTATCAATTTTACTACTAGCATAGTCCGCATTAGAATATCCAATTAAGTCAAAAGATATGTCTTTTGGATACCATAATCTTATATTTTGTGCTCCTAATAGATAACGAAATATTCTTTTGACAGCAGTAAGATGTGATTCTTTGAGACATGATTGAAATCGAGCACACATGCACACACTAAACATGATATCGGGTCTACAAGAAGTTAAGTAAAATAATGAGCCAATCATACCTCAGTATTTCTTTTCATCTATTGGCTTACCGTTTTCATCTTTGTCAAGATTTGTAATAGTACCCATTGGAGTCCCAATAGGCTTTAAGTTCTCGATTTCAAACTTTTTTAATAAATCCTTTATGTACTTAGATTGATTGAGGAAAATGTCTCTCTTAGATTGCTTAATTTGGAGCCCAAGAAAAAAATTTAATTCACCCATCATACTCATTTCAAATCCTTTATATACATAATACTGAAACTATCTCCAATGAGCTTTCTTACTTTGATCTTTGACTTAATCTTCTTCTTCATGCTATGCATTGTTTTAAGTCCAAGACTAACAATAACTTTAAGAAATATTAGATAATTAACATTTAAAACATAAATAAAAAATTAAGTGATTTATCATTGAAATGCACAATTTATTTAAACTTTTAATATAAAATTCTTTAAAAATCTTAACTCATACATCAAATATACTTTATTATGAAATCTTGAGATTAACCAAATTTTAATCATTAAAACATTTATATTTTTTATCATCAAAATCAATTAATGAAAACTTGAGGCTAACAATAGGCTACACCAACACTACAAGAAGTTTCTTACGTCAGAGGAGGCCCGACGAAACCTTCTTACTCACATAAAACAAATTTATTGGGACAATCTTTGTGTGCATTAGGAGACTGAAGCATTCCAGGTTTTTAATTTATTCTGTAACAGTAGCAAGTTAGAGAGTTTCATTGGCATATCCCGTTAATTGATGAACTTTTTTGTTACTTTCAATGTAAGCTTCTAGTGAGAAAAATATGTGGAATCGGGCAAAACTTTCCTTATTACATACCTCAGGGTCAAAGTCAATTGTCCAATGTCGAGAAGAGATGGCATTGTGATTCTTATTGTCGCGCCTCAGTTTTTAACCACCAAGCCCTACTTGGCTCAGGAAAAAGCACAGTGCTCCCTCGTTAAGACTCATACTCCTAGAAGGACAAGTACGACTAGGTTTGAACTTGAAATTGATTTGATTAAGGGCTTTTTAGAAAAAGTTTAGAGTCGTCACCTAACATAGTTAAAGATGTGTTAGATCACCTAAAACTAAGTATAATCTAAAGACTAGACTTAGGTTTTTCAAAAAGGTTTTTAAAATGTCCTTCTAAGAAGGTTTTTGGAAAGAGGTCTTAACAATCTTTTAAAAGCCCTTTTGAAAACTTGACTCCAATTTTGGTTTTCGAAATAGAAATCTATGCTCTGGAGATTGGTTACGTGTGAGAAAGATATCTGAAGATCATCACCTTACCCTGTCCTTTCGGTACCAACATGTCTAATCACCCTTAATTCACTCACTTGAATTTTGGTTACTATTATCCACTTTAGAACTTTGAAAAATAGGTTTAGTCATCACTTTTTGGAGGAATGATGCATGATGCAAGTTTGAAGAGAGACGTTTGAAAACATGGAAATTTAAAGGGAACTTGAGATAGAAATCTCAAATTGATAGAAACTTTTAAAAAGGGAGCTTGGGTTAAAATAATGGTTATGACCGCACCATTTTAGGTTACCTACGTATCTCATTTGGCGAGAATCAGGTCATTCGTAGTTCGGGCAAGGGTTCGATAGAAAAAAGGTGCATTGGAGCCTTTGAAATGTTTTTGAAGACACATTAAGGTCTTTGAAAAGTTTGAAGACGCTTTGAGATCTTTGAAAAAAGAAAACTTGAGAGTTTAGGAAGTTTTCTTTGAAGTAGGATTTGGGATGCTTGAAGTGTTTTTTGAAATCAGGTTTGAAGATGATTTCGAATATTTTTTAAACAACTCAGGGGGAGTTTTGGAAGTGCATTAAAACAACTCAAGGGAGTTTTGGAAAGATTTTGGAATAACTCAAAGGAGTTTTGAAAATGTCTTGAAGTCTTGTTTTGAAAGCTTTGGAGGTAGAGTTTGGATTAGAAATGCTGTTGTGAACTTGTCTTCGCAAAACTTTTAAAAGTAGTTTTTGAATACCTTATTGAAGGCATGTTTAATGTTTCATTACCTTTAAGAGTTTAGTTATTGAAGAACTAAACCCCTTTAAAGCTATGAGTTTTGAAAACAAGTCAGGAAAAGGGGGTTAGAAACTTCCTTTTTGGTTTTTCAAACTTTAGGGTTGTAGAACCCTTCTTCAATATCTCACTTACACTTGAACAATCCTAACCATGGAAGAATTAAGGTTGTTTCAAGAATGTGATGTTTGAAATTCATTTTTGGAAAAGGACTTTTGAAAGCACTTAGGGTTTTGGAACCCTAATATGGACAATCTTAAAGGTCGTATTTAATGTATCACCTTCCCTTGGAATCCCTATCTATAAAATGTTAGGGACACTTTAGGGTTGTGAGTTTTTGGAAAATATTTTTAAAAATAGTTTTTGAAAAATGTTAAGTGTCTAGCCATCTTTAGTTGAGACAAGTTTAAGAGAACTTTTTTGAAAGCCTTTTTAAAGATCGAGTATGGAAGTGTTTGAAAAGATTTTGGATTATTTTTTGAAAATCTCAAGAGAGTAGGATGTTTTGGAAAGCATATTATGAAAATAGTTTTTGAGTTGAAAGATTATTTGAAAAGAGGTTTTTCAGTTGGAGCCGTGAAGCTTACCAACCTAGGCTGGGTTGACTTAAGGTTAAGGTGACCTAAAGTTAGCTAACTTGGGTTAGGTTAACCTAGGGTTAATATGACCAATGGTTAACTAACATGGATTAGGTTAACCTAGGGTTAAGGTGACTTAGGGTTAACTGACTTGGGGTAGGTTAACCTAGGGTTTGGTTGACCTAAGGTTAACTAACTAAGGTTAGGTTAACCTAGGGTTTGGTTGACCTAGGGTCAAGTTAAACTAGAGTTGAAGGGTAATTTTGAAAGGTGGTTTTAAACATGCTAGTTGAAGAAATGTTTTGAAAATCATTTTGTGAAAACCACTCTAGAGAGTATTGGATTCATATAGTTGGTATTTGGAAGCTACTTAAGACAGGGTTGTCTTGAACCATTTCAATCACTAACTCAAGAGAGTAAAACTTATAAAAATCAATATAGAATTGATGGTTTTAAAAATGTTTTGATTGGAGAATTAAGGAGAATGAACATTTGAAAATTGGTTTCGAAAATGAGGTTTTGAAAAACCACTCTAAAGAATAAGGGTTCATATGGTTATTTTGAAGGAAATCACTCCAAAGTGGATTTTATGGGACCATTCCAATCACAATATTCAAGAGGACAAAACTTCTAAAAATCAAGGTGGAAATGATGGCTTTAGGAAATCATTTTTATGCAAATTAAAGATAGTGAAATTTTGAGAATCCTTTTTAAAGGGGGTTGTTTTGAAAATCATTTTTTGGGGTGTAGAAGCCAATTCTAATGAACTAGGGTTCATATAGTCAAGATAATGAGAAAATACTCAAGAGAGAGTTCCAAGGGACCATTTCAACCACAAGGTTTAAGAGAGTGGATTCTACAAAAATCAATATAGAAGAGAAGGGTTAGAAAACCAAATTTATATCTTATGAAATGCAAGGAAATACAAGGATGCAAAATGAGGACAAGGGGCTTAAAAGGGGGTTTTCTAAGATGTGAAAATGAACCTAGGCTTCAAGGAACCAATTCTTAGAACTATTTTTAAGAAAACACTTGGATATGGAATTTGAAGAAGACATAGAAATGGAGATAGTGAAAATTTTTACAAAATGATGATAGATATGAACATGAGGCAAAGTATGCAATTTATGAACATGGTAACCATATGTAAGGGGGTCATAAATTCATACAAGGCTATAGGCCACACCAAATTGCAAAGTGCTCCAAGGCCATACCATCTGAAAGTGGGCTAGTGAGAGATCCCTCTACATGGTTGCTCTCACAAGCTTTCCTCTGGGCATGAACTTGGAGCTCTCTTGTTTCAAGCATGCAAGAAGGGGGGGGGGGGGGGGGTAGAAGATGAGGGTTTAAAATAAAGAATAGCCTAAGTAGGCTAGGAGGGAGAATAAAAGAGTGGGGATGAAAAGAACATAAAAGATAATACCACCTTTTGCCTTCAAACATTTTCAAATCTCCATAGATGCTTTGACTTGAGCTTGAATAGCCTTGGAGAGGTTTGAAGGGGCTAGAATGAGGTCTTCTGTGGCATTGAAAGCTATATAGGTGTAGTGTATGGGTTAGAGAGAGGTGGATTCTAGCCTAAGTGCTTGGAGGGTGAGATGTATATAGGAATTCAAGGTTCAGATGAGATTTTTGCAGGGCTTCGCTATTGTTTTTTATTATGAAATATGCAAAGGGGGAGACTTGTATTTATAGGCAAAACTGGAGAGGACTGGCGCATGTAGTACATGCACCTAGGCAAATTTTGCCCTTTCTAGTGGCAGAATGCCAAGTGGCACACTCTGTACTGGCTAAATCTTAAGAGGTAAGCAAAGTTTGATCAATCTGATCAAAATCTGGGCGCATATAGCATATGCTCCACCACTGAGAATGTTCGTTTAAACTGTGCCTCGATAATTATACAATCCGGGAAGGATTTGAAGAAATCGGTTGCATCTATGATGTTCTCCTAGTGTTTCTTAGGAATCTGGAATTTTCGAGAAGCTTAAAAGGTGTTTGGAAGAATGAGATTTCATCTCAAAAAGTGTGCATGAAAACACACTTTTGCGGAGCATTTGCGATACGCTCCGTGGATGTTTAAAAGTATTCATTTTTGAGCCATATGATTGGGGCCCTCGAGAAGCGATCTCTCCGATCGGACTATACCGATGGAAAGTGCTTTGGAAATACTTTTGGAAATTCCCTAATTTATGCGTTTCTAAAGTCGTTTGACAATGCGTTATAATTAGGAAATCAAAGAAAAAGACAACCTTAGCGGAGCGTTTATGAGACGCTCTAGGGGTTATTAAAAGTGGCAATTTTTTAGCCATGCAATTGGGGGCTTCGGGAAGTGATCTATTCAATCGAGCTGTATCGATGGAAAGAATTGTGGTCAATATTTTGGGAATTCCTTAATTTATGCATTTCTCAAACTGTTTGACGATGCGTTATAACTAGAGAATTTGGAGAAAGGACAATCCTGGAGAAGCATCTGCAAGACGCTCCAGGGAAATTTCATTGAGTTGGAAGTGTTTAGAGTCATGGGACCTACCTTGGGTTAAATAGGAGCGTATGATAAGATTCGCCTTTCGATACTCAAAGTCGGTGTGGTTTCGAGGCGCATTCGGGCCACTGGGGGTAAAATGGTCAGTTTGATCAGAATTGGTCGGGAAGGGTTAGGATAGATTGGAGTGGTAGATGAAGCGTGCCAGACTATTCAGAGATGGTCCTAGAAGACTTTTTCACTATTTGCTGGGATTTGTATTGTGCTGGGGCATTTAGGGGCAAAATGGTCATTTTAAGGAGTTGACCGGAATGGGACCAAAATTGGATAGAATGGCGTGTTGAATATGTTTGACTGTCTAAGAACATTTTTTAAGGGTGGACTTACAGTCTTGAGGGATTTCGAACTTTCTCAAGATGTTCCTAGAGGCCCAAGGTGCAAGTATGGTCATTTTTCACTGAGTTAAGCTAGCAGGCGCTGGTGTTGACCTAGGTGTTGGTTCTTGAGACTGCCCAGCCTTAGAAAGCTACCTGTGTGGTGTTGGTCCCTGAGACCGCCCGATCTTAGAGAGTTACTTGTAGGGTGGTGTTGGTTCTTGAGATCGCCCGTTCTCAGAAAGCTATCTAGAGGGTGGTGTTGGTCCCTGAAATCACCTGATCTCAGAAAGCTACCTGTACCGTGGTGTTGATCCCTAAGATCGTCCAATCTTAGAAAGCTACCTGTAGGGTGAAGTTAGTCCCCGAGATCGCCTAGTCTCGGAGAACTATGGAATGACAGACATTCTACATTGGCAAGCTAGCAAGCGCCAGAAGTGAACTGTCTGGAATTTATTAAGGTGTTGGTCCCCGAGATCGCCTAATCTCAGGAAGCTACCTTAATGGTGTTGGTTCCCAAGATCGCCCGGTCTCAAGAAGCTGTCTGGAGTGCCTAAAGACAATATGGTCTTTTCAACTTTAATTGGGCTTTTTGGGCTTGGGAAGCGACCAGTTGATTGGATTGGAGTTTAAAAAAGCCAAACTCAGGCTCGCATATGTTATGATGTTTGAAAACTGGATCCAGTCAGACTGGAGATTGTTGAGTGGGAAAAAATAGGGTGTTTACAGTTATTACACAAAAAATAATTTATATAAAATAATTCTTGATTTCATTCTTGATTCTAGGTGGATGAGCTTTTCACTGTAGATGGGATTTCTTAAGCATGCACTATTTATTGACAGATTATATATGTTCTAAACATTATGGTTTATGAATCATGCATTTTTGTGTATTTTGATGCAGCTTCAAGAGACAGGGAAAGTGCCTTCTAGAGTAGAATTTTGGGGCCTACTCACTACAAGAATGGTGGTATAGTAGAATGGATATGTCCAAGAGCCCAGGAAATCTTTGTAAGTTATTTTAAAATTTCCATTGCACAATTCACATTGCCTAAGTTTTATATATATTGAAAATACCGGTTTGTGCTTTCTATGCTCACAATACTATATTTTAGGAGGAAATGAATACTCTAAAGTCTCAACCTACACTAGAGGGGGAAGCACCCATAACTGATGATCAGATAGCCGATAAGGTCCTTGGGAGAAGCACAGCTTGGTCTTGGTCAGGGCGAGGAGCCTAGGTCCACATCGCACTCCATCTCACAAGAGTTACATGAGAATAGAGTGCGGACAAAGGCAACTAAGAGACGAGCTAATGAGTTGGAGTCTAGGACATCTACTTTTGAGTTGATGGTTTAGAGGCTTTTGACACATTTGGGCTCAACTAGACACCCAATTCCCCCTTCATTATGGTAATGATTGCACTTGTTGACTTCTTAGCAATGCTCTTTTTTTTTTTTTTGCCAAGCCATTTCTTCTCATGAGGGTATCTTATTGACACTGTAGCTCATCGTAGTAAGAATTTCTTGTTGACACCATAGCTTGTAGACAATACTAATGTCCCTCCCCCAGCCATTAACCATAGGTAAGGCCTGTAATTATTTTTCCTTTTGTCTAAGCTATAAGGTATTTAATCATAGGTAATATTGGTATATGCATTTAATTGTAGTACAGGGTTCAGACCTTGATTTACAGTAATGGTACATGCTTTGATAGGTGGAAACTACGTACCATGATAAAAGGGGAAAAGGTCTATACTTATTTAGACAATAATGGGATTGGAGAATGATGGGTACTCAACAATTTTAGTGTATCTAGTTGTATAAATGGGGACAATGCTGACCTTTGAAGAGCAAGAGGCTTTACATAGTATCTGCTAATTAATGTTGTTAATAAGCATGCAAAATTGACCTTTGATGATTTTTTATTTATACTAATTGTTTGCTTGAATGTAGATATGAGCATGATGAGCATCGGGAGAAAGGAAGATGACATTCGACTAGGCTTGATGGATTTCTGTTGACTTTGGGAATGGATTTTTGTTGTCATGACCTTGACTTGTGACAACATAACAAGGATTGGAATTAATAGATGGTTTTTTTTAGCATTGGGATATTTTTTTTTTTTTTTTTTGTCATGACATTAAGACTTAATGGATGAATTTGCAAATTTACTGAATGATTTTGTACTCTAATTGTATGAATGCACCATATATGACAAATGAAATTGAACGGAAAATTGAAATAGTGAATGAAATTTTGAATTTGCAAGTTCCCATTCATATGAATGTGTTTGCAGGTTCCCATTGAATGCAAATTTGAAAATGTATGAAAAATGAAGCAGGCCCGAGGGAGCACATTGAGAAAAGGAGTTGTTTGTTTTTTGTAGCAGGGTACCCAATCTAATATTGGACTTTTAGCGACGTCAAAATTTGTCAGTAAAAACAACAAATCTCATCACTACAACTGTAACAAAGGGTTTTTTTTTTTTTTATGACAATTATTGGCATTAAAGGCCAATTTTGTGGCTTCTAGCAACAACAATATTCATCGCTATTTTATAACTTTTTGTGACGAGTTTTAAAATCGTCATAAATGGCATGGCCTTTAGCCATTGATATAAAATCTGGCTTTTACGACAAAGTTCCAGCGACCACCTAACGGCCACTTCATTTCTATCATTAAAACTTTCAGCGACGATTTTTATTACTTTAAGCGATTAGTTTATTAGTCGCAAAAGACAATTTTTGTTGTAGTGAAAAGAATTAACTAATTCAATATGATCAATGACTTAGACTTATTTATTTATGGGATCAACAAACCACACCCGATTGAGCAAGAAGACCACACCAATTAATATGCAATGTTAGTCCACAATAGTTAGGCTTTTCAACACACATGTGGAAGCCATGGGTCATTGTCTCTTCATTGAAGCAAACACATCGATTTCTACCACAAAATATGGGTTTCATTTCAACCTCTTCCTTGTTAAGACTAATACAATAGCAATTCACCCATTGTCCTATAGCTAATGGCAGATACAAGGGGTGCAGCGAAGACCATGGACCCTCCAAAGTTTTCAAACTCATGTTTATCCCCTATAGGTTTTCGAATATTTAAGATCAAATACAATGTATTGGTTCTAAAACTTCAAAAAATTATACCTTGATCCTTACAAATTTAAGTAATTTTACCATGAGCCCATCAACAAAAATCATACGTCTGCCATGCGTCTGCCACCACTTGTACCATTAAAAGGAGAAAAAAAAGGTTTAAAGATGAGTAATTTTATATAAGATATCATAGGACTCCAAAATGAGGGAGGTGGGTTCAAGGGTTCCACTATGGTGACCGTCGTGCAGCAAATTCTTACATCCACTCGTATTAGCTAATGTATTGTCACTAGCCAAACCTATGCCAGGTCCATGCCCTAATCTTCTTGTCTCGTGCCAACCCGGTTGGGTGCCTACATAGATTTTCCCTTGACAAGGACTGCAACCCCAAATTTTGTCGTGTTTTGACTCTATCGAGGAGGTGTGTTGTAATTTTTTTGAAAAGCTAGAAAATTACGTTAGGGTCATATATACATGTGTGTAAAAGGGTTTGACCAAATTACACATAAATATTTTTATAAACCAATTATGACTCCACAAATAGTTTGATTTTTCCTTGTGCCACTTTGAAAAAAAAGGCTTAAAATTACAGCATGTATAGGGGAGGATAAACAAGGTGATTCCTAAGTCCCTAGTGCTAGCTTGTCGATTGTAAGCTTACTAAACTCCTTGCCTAATCGTAGTCTAAAATTGCTTTTCTCTTACAATAAAACTGATCTTATTAGTTTCAAATCGTTTGCTCATTATGACTCCTCAGTTGTTGCTTTCAACCGTACATTACCTCCACTACAAGAAATTACACCTTTCGCGACCACTTTTGGCAACAAGTGCATAATCTTTCGCTAAAAATGTCCTTTCCGCAACAACATTTTTTCACATTGCCAAAAAAGTTCTTTCTACAATGATATATTTTTCTCATTACCAAAAGAGAAATTTTCCCCGCGACAATGTTTTTCTTGTTGCCAAAATAGCACTTACAATAACAATATTTTATTCTTAGTCACCAAATTTTGCCATAAAATTCAGCACCACCCACATCATATTTTTGTGCTACAGGGAGGGAAGGATTTCATGGCAGGTATATTTAAAAATTTTTGGCACAATCTCGTCATGGAAGAAACCAATTTTCGCTTTCCTTGTTTGTTTCTCTATTTGTGTCTCTCTCTGCTTAATTTTTATGCCTCTCTTGCTCTCTCTACTGAAAATACTCAACCTAACACCTCACACGTGTACTCTCTCTCTCTCTCTCTCTCTCTCTCTCTCTCTCTCTCTCTCATCCCTTCAGATTGGAAAACATTTCAAAATTGATTAAATAAGCTTCTAGATATTTTTAAATGAAAATTTGTCTTTTTAAAATTTAGGCCGTTCAAAATACTTTCTAAAAATTTTCACCCTTAATTTCATTTGGTTTATGGGTATTATTTGTTTTTACAATAAAAATTCAAGTGCCTTAGTTAACCTTTGGTGAGCTTTGATTTCGAATGGATTATATACAGCCCTATACCTTGCCTGTTCTTCACCCATAGGTGTCAACTAGTGCTTGATGCATGATGTTATTTAAATGTGGGAATCAGTTATTAATTTAAGTAATAATTTCTATTACCTTTATATTTGTATGTATACATATAGAAACACATATAGATTGATAAATAATAAAACCACAGTTAAGTGAAAGAAAGTGAAATTTTTGAATTACGTGGATTTGCTTTGCTTAGCAGAGTGCTTGATTAATATCGATTATGCAATCTAATCAATCGCACACTAATTTAAATCGCATGCAAGAGGAATAGAACAATCACACAATAGACACATGATTTTAGCATGGAAACCCAAACCTGAAAAAAAAAAAAAAAAAAAAAAACAACAAGACCTAGTCCAACCACGCAATCACTATCAAGAACTAATACAAGAGAGACAACTTACAACCCAACCATAGATATCCTAATCCTCAAGTGACGAATCCTTGCATTTTCGGGCGTGCTCTCCTTATATTGACTGAACCCCACAATCACGTACTGATACACCCACTATATGGTTCTTTAATAATTGTTTGAGTGTTGAACACCACAACACCATTAGAATCCACCAAACGCTAGACATACCAGTCCAACCTCCGAGCACTGGCATTTTCAATTAGCCACGCGTACTGAAAATGTGTATTAAGATTGTTATAGCTAGCCTAAACTGTTGACTCTATGCCTTAATTTTGATGATAACAAAACATTATATTATTTTACTAATGAATTTAGTTTATGTGCAAAATTTTATTTATTATTTCCATCTCATTCCTTGTTTAAGAATAATCACTATGAGAGAGTGGTTTGAAGTTTAAAGCATGGAAGCTTGAAAAAATGAGGTTGAATGTGTTGATTAGATGATTGGTTAACCACCAAAAAGATGAAGATGCTCAAAGCAATCAACAACCTTTAAAAGAAAAGCCTTGCATGCTTATCATGGTGGACTGAAGAAATTAAAGATTGATAGATGATTAATTCAAAAAATAATTGGATCAAGTTCATCTTGATGAGATTGAAGTTGTTCTACTTCTCTAAGGATATTTGAAGAAGGATTTTTTGAACACTTGAAGCAATGAAAGCCTCAGTGAATCAAATGAAGAAACTACTGAAGTGACTGAACCAATTTGGATAGGTTAAAGGAAAAGCTTGAAAAAGTAGAGGTGCTGACACTTTTCATAAGAGCTAACACCTTCTAGACTTCTAGCCTTAAAGAACCGAACTTGAAAGTAACAATTGTTGACACCTACTTTAGAGGTGCTAACACTTAGATTCAAAGAGGTCAGAAAAGAGAATTAAAATAGCAAGTGTCGACACACATTATAAGCGTCAACACCTAGATGGCAAAGAGAAAGGAACTAAAGCAGCAAAAGTTTACACCTACTTCAGAGGTGCTGACACTTAAATTCTGCGAGGGCAGAAAACAAAGTTGAGGCAGAAAACACCCACTATAAGAGTCGACACTTGGACAGAGAAGAGAATAGAATTAAAGCACCTGGAAAGAAATCTGGGCAGTAATGGTAACTTTTTTAAACGTTCTTCAGCATTTAGTTCACATCACATGCACTCCCTCCACTCTCTAACAGCTAGATATGATACAAAACTATAAATACAAGATCTCTAAAGCCTTTATGCTGCAAGACACAAGATCATAAAGGCCATACATCATATTCAAAGAGATACTCTCCACTTCACTGATATATTCTTCTTGTTCCTCATCTGTGAGGATTTTTATTGAGCTGTAACTTGTACATTTACTCTTTGTGAGAGTACCCTCTATACTAAACTCCTTCATCATTCTTGGGTTGGGTTGAAACCTATAAGTTTGAGTGTTCTTGGGCAAAAACACTTGTAAGTTTGAATAAATCTTTAACAAAATCACTTGGGATTTTTAGTGTTTGGTGTAAACTCTTGTAAAAAGTGAGTTGGCACTTGGAGAAACAGCAAGCCCTGTAAGAAGGATTTTACATACTGGAGGATCTCCTTGAAGGAATCAAGGAAGAAAGGACGTAGGCAAAAGGAACGTTGAACCTCTGTAAAATTTTTGTGTCTTTTCTTACTCTATTTTTAAATTTCTACATTGCGTTGACTGCCTTGCATTCATATCCTGCCTTGATTTACTGTTCCATTCATTTTTATATTTTGCAAATTGGTTTTATTGCCTTAATTTTTGAAACCCAATTCACCCCCCCCCCTCTCTCGGGTTATTATTTTGGACCAACAATTGGTATCAGAGCAGGTGCTCTTTGTATAGGCTTAATATCCTAGAGCAGATCTTTGACAACCAATATTAGATCCTCTCTTGGAGAAAGTCAATCCACTAATAGACCCCCCATGTTTAATGGAACAAGTTACAACTATTGAAAGAACCATATCAGAATCTATATTCAATTTATAGATAATAAGTTATGGAGGATTATTGTAAATGGTCCCAAGATCCCTACCAAAACAATAGAAATAGTGATTGTTGCCAAACCTGAAAATGAATGGGATGAAAATGATTGGAAACTTTTACAAGGTAATGCTAAGGCCATGAATTTACTTTACTGTGCATTGGTTCAAATGAATTTAATACAATTTCTACATGTGAATCAGCAAAAAAAAAAAAAAAAATTGAGATAGATTAGAGGTGACCCATGAAGGTACAAACCAGGTCAAGGAATCTAAGATAAATATTCTTGTGCATAATTATGAAATGTTTAGAATGTTATCTGGAGAATCCATTACTAAAATGTTTACAAGATTTACTAATGTTATTAATGGATTAAAATCTCTTGGAAAGACTTATTCTAACGGTGAGCATGTGAGAAAGATTATTATAACTTTTCCAAAGGCTTGGGAAGCTAAGGTGACTTCTATACAAGAAGCAAAGGATGTTAACGTTTTGTCACTTCAGGAATTACTTGAATCTCTCATGACTTATGAGCTAACACAATGGAAAAATATTCCAAGAAGAAGATGAGAAAAAGAAGAGGATCATTGCTTTCAAATCCACCACTTTAGAAGATAAACAAGACAAAGAACTTGTTGTGCTTCCAAAGAATTTCAAGAAATTATGAAAAGAAAATGGAGAGGAGGAAAGAAGCAAGAACCTAAAGGAGAATCTAGCAATGAGGATTCAAGCATCATTTGCTTTGAATGTTAGAAGCCAGGACACATGAAGGCTGAATGTCTTCTTCTAAAGAAGAAAGGA
Organism: Euryodendron excelsum; assembly: GCA_033060915.1. Taxonomy (NCBI): domain Eukaryota; kingdom Viridiplantae; phylum Streptophyta; class Magnoliopsida; order Ericales; family Pentaphylacaceae; genus Euryodendron; species Euryodendron excelsum. The sequence goes on from CM065387.1 coordinate 22,472,689, forward strand.
AAGAAAGGCATTGATTGTAACCTAGAGTGACAATGAAGGATCAAATTCTAAAGAACAACCTGAGGCATCAGAAGTTGCAAATTTGTGCTTAATGGCTCAAGAAGAATAAGTTGAGGTATTATCTTCTAAAACTTTTGATTTTACTGTTGATAAACTACAAGATGCATTTGAAGATTTGCTTGCTGAATTTAAGAAATCTGGTATAAAGAATAGTCTTCTCAAAAAGATGATTACTTTTCTTACAAAAGAAAATAAGGATTTACAATCTACAAATGATCTTTTGAAAAAGGAAAATGATGTTCTAAAAAAAAAAAAAGTTAAAGATTTAGACTAGTCTCTTACCAAATGTGTTAAAGGAAAAGAAAATTTGGACACCATTCTTGGAAAGCAAAAATGTTCTCTTGACAAAACTAGGATTGGATATAACCCTTTCAAAAACAAAAAGGTTTCCAAAAATCAATTTAATGCCTCTTTTAGAAAAACTCATATTAAATGCTATTATTGCCAAAAAAAAAAAAAGAACACAAGGCTGATCAATGTTTTCTTATAACCAAATCAAATGCTATCAATAAGGCTTGGTTTCTAAAATGAACATTGAAGACTAACCCCCAATGATCCAAGATGATGTGGGTACCAAAGAATAAAATTTGAATTGTCTTCATTATAGGTTTACCTACCATCCAACACAAAGAAAGATCATTGGTAATTAAATAGTGGCTCCTTAGGGCACATGATTGGTAATGAGACTCAACTCATCACGTTCAGACCAAAGGATGAAAAAATGGTAACTTTCAGTGATAATAACAAAGGTTTGATATGGGGAACTCCAAGCTATTAAGTAATCCCATGGCCACATCAATCAAGTTGGATGGTGATGAAAAATGTACTCCTCTTGATACTAAAACTTATAGAAGCATGATTTGTCATGCCTCGAATTTCTCACGTTCGGGGATTTTCAGGTGGCGCGATGTAGACCACTCATTAACCCCACAAGAACAGCGTTGACGCCCCCAATGGGGAACCAACGAGAGGTCAAAGTGCTATAATCTAAATAATCCAAATTAAGTCTCTAAAATAACTCTCACAATATAAGAAAATCCACACATCATCACAACATCTCATTACAGTCATTCAGTGACTACGCGCTACTTAAACAAATAGCTAGATAGTTTTAAAGTCCTACTAAACTCAAAAGGAGACAACTAAACATAAATGAAGACTTATTCATGGAGGTTTCACTGGTGACCCTTCTCTATATCCAACTAAGGTCTCGATGATCTTACCGCTGTTCCTATTGCATTTATTGCCCTGCCATCTAAAATGTTACCTATAAAGCGGGGTGAGCTGGAAAGTCCAGTAGTAGAGTATTATGCAATAAAAAATAAATTTAGGTTTTCAATAAAGCAATGTTTAACTTGTTTTTGAGATAGTAGATACAAGCGTTTATTTCAAAATCAGGACAAGTTCTGCAATTTTAAATAAAATGAAAAATTACATAGTATGTTCAAATCTCTACCACATGTCACATAAAACTTATAAAGTAATGTTATCTTGATAAGCAGTTATTCATTTCATTATTGTGTTTGTGGCACCACCTTATCTCCCCTTCTTGTGTATTAATTCTTAAACTTGGTAGCACGGTTCTTTAACCCCATTTAAGGTCTAGGTCAGGACCAAGCCCGCATCGGCCTGGCCTTAGGACCAAGTCCGCATATGTTTGGACTTAAGACCAAGTCCGCATCAGACCATCAACTCTCATTTTATCTTCTTGATCCAATATTTCAGTATCAATGACATGACAGTTTATTCAGCTATCTCATGTAAAAATAAAAAAAAATGCTAGTAGTGCAATAAACGAGGCAATACATACTTTTCAATTTAAAACATAATTTCAGTTCAAAGTACATATATCAATAAGAAATAATTATATTGCGATTATTGGATTAGTACCCCTACCTGATGGTCCAAGTTGACTTAGGTATGCTTCTTGGGATCGTCTCAGTTTATGTGCAAGTCTATCAAACACAACTATTTGTTAACATTGACCTAAGTATCTCATTGTTTAGTGTCAGACTTTCTAAGGACCTTAGGTTGACTCGTCGAACGTGTAAAGTGACCAAAAATGCCCCTTAAGGCCGTTTATCCTAACAATTATGAATCCTACTGCACTTCGGCTTTGAAAAATCTCATAATATTTGGAAAAATATTAAAATATTATAGCCATGAAATTTTTGGTGTCTAAAAATTATTAAAATAATTCTGAGTATTTTTTCTAATATTAAAATAATTTATTTGCCTTTATTAACTTTAAAATTATCTTTAAAATGTGAATAATTATATAAAAAATTATAATAATATGAAAAATAGTTCTAAATATTCTCTAAGCACTATACATAGGAACCACAACCCTCCATTTCAAATAATTTAAATTTTAGCATTTTCCAAGATAGAATAAGGCTTACTTTTCCTTTAAAAACCTAATTTCATTTGTAAATACTTTGGAAATTTTAAAATTCAACATATAGAGTGCTAATAGGGGTAGTGGAGGCCCCCACAAAATTTTTGGAATTTTTTATTCTTATTTAATATGTATTTCATAATATTACACTTTAAAATATATGAAAATAGCTACGGGTATTGGAAAAATATAAAAAAAAATTTGAAAATTTTTGTTTTTAATATACTGCATTTAAAAAAAAATTCAACCCAGAAATGAGTGTCATGTGCCAAACCCGTAAAGTTCATCTTCTTCCTTAACTCATTTTCGGCAAATCTGACCCCTATTTGTATTTTGGCCATAACGCCCTCATTTCTGAACCTTTTTGAATGATTCTTGACTTAAATCATGTATCTCGAAGTAGCCTACAACTTTTATGTTTTAATGTTTTGCACATGAGCGCATTTAGACCTCCAAAACAGCCTCTAAATCTTACAGGTCTGTCCAAACTTTCGGGACAAACCTACAACTGGAAATTTGTCCATTTGTTTCCATTTTTGGACCTCCCTAAGGGACATGCATGGCTTCTAGACATCTTATACTAACCTCCCCTTGCCTCCTTTACATTAAACCCAAACAAGAACTTATCATTTCATGCATGAAATCGGTAAATGCTATATTTGCAAAAATGACTCCTCATTTCTTTTTTAGAGCACTAGGGCCTCAAAGATTGAGTTCTGGAGCTTAAAATACTCCCCTAAACAGCCACTATATGGTTGGCAAGGATGGTTAGGTCAGGCTTCTATGTTTATTGGGTTTGAAACATTTTTTATGCCTCGCCGAAAACCATGGTTTCCGGCCACTGAGTTGTACATGCAGAAGGTATAATTGAACTATGAGAGCTTCTTGGGCTTACCTTCGGTTGCTTGATCTTCTCTTTCTTCTTCTCTTTCTCTTCCCGTCATTGGCCAAGCACCCCTTTCTCTTCCTCCTTCTCTCTATTTTCTCTCTTCTTCCTCTTCACTATTATCTCTTATCTCAGGCTATATCTTTTCTGAAATGGCAGCACTCCCTTTTAGGAGAGTTGACTTCCTATATCTTCATAGGTTTCTGCTAATATTTGGTGTAAGAAAGGTGACCAATTACTCTCTCTCCTTTCTGCTCTCTCTCTCTCTCTCTCTCTCTCTCTCTCTCTCTCTCTCTCTCTCTCTCTCTCTCTCTCTCTCTCTCTACATATCTATCTACTTTGTTGCTGCCACCCCCTCCCTTTTCCAAATTACTCTCTTTTAAGACTCCATCATGCTAGCATGCTTCTAGGACATCACAACATTGTGCCAAGTGTCCACCATGCGTACCTCCACTCCCCCACTACTCTACTCCTCTATATCTATGTGTACATGACCTATATATATAGGTCTATATGAGACAAGATGACTTGTCTATAGAGTCATTTCTATACCTACTATCTTAAACTAGTTTACCATAATTAATTCAAATAAGTCCCATTGTAATAAAAAAATAATTCACACCAACCAAATCAAATGAAGAAAAAAAAATGAAATGAAATTTTAGGGTTTTACAGTCTAATCTCCTAAAAATAAGTTTCATCCTTGAAACTTGTACTTACTTGTTACTAGAATAATTCTTGATATTTGGTTCTCATATCCACTTCAGCCTCCCAAGTTTCTTCCTCTACTCTGTGGTGTTGCCATAATACTTTTACTAGGGGAATGACTTTGTTTCTCAAAACTCGTTCTTGAATGTCCAAAATCAGCAAAGGCTTCTCATCATAAGCTATGTCTTCTTATATTGGGTTGTCTTGCCATTTGATCACATAGGCTAGGTTTGGGACATATCGACGAAGCATTGACACATGAAACACGTCATATAGTTGGTTCACTTGTTGTGGTAGGTCTAACTAATATGCCACCTATCCTACTTGGTGGATAATTTCATATAGTCCAACGAGTCTCAGTGCTAGTTTTCCTTTCTTTCTAAATCTAAAGATTCCCTTACAGGGTATAACCTTCAAGAACACCCAATCGCCTACTTTAAACACCCAGTCATTTCTTGTACAATATGTGGACCATAAATTCAGCTCTCTCCTGCTTCTTACCAATAATTTGGTGACCTACAAGGTCAGCCATATAATGCTTCATATGGGGCCATCCTTATACTCGCCTGGTAGCTTTTATTGTAAGCAAATTCTGCTAAAGGTAGGTGTTCACTCCAACTTCGTTGGAAATCCATCACACAAGCCTGTAACATATCCTCCAAAACTTGTATTGTTCATTCTGATTGACTATCGGTCTGAGGATGAAATGATGTCCTGATGTTCAACTTGGTCCCTAAAGCTTGTTGCAAGCCTTGCCAAATCTGCAACACGAATCAAGCTTCTCTATCAGACACTATTGATAAGGGTACTCCATGTAGATGTACGAATTCTCTAATGTATGGCCTACTTAATGTGTTCAGAGAATTTGTCATCTTCATTGGAATAAAGTGTGCCGATTTGGTAAGTCAGTCAACTATTACCCAAATTGCATCATAGCCTTGTTATGCCCTAGGTAGTCCCATCACAAAATCCATGGCAATACATTCCCATTTCCACTCTGCTATAGGTAAGGGTTGTAGTAATCCACCTAGTCGCTGATGCTTTACTTTAATCTATTGACAGGTCAGACACATCTCCACGTACTTAGTGACATCATCCTTCATCCCCTTCCAATAGTACTGCTGTTTCAGGTCATGGTACATCTTGGTACTTCCTGGGTGTATGGTGAATTTTGACTTACGAACTTCTGCTAAAATCTCTTCTTTTAGGGCTGGGTCTCTAGCTGCATACCATTTATCTTTGTATCGCAAACTCCCATCTCTCCATATCTGCGTTCTACTTATGCCCTAGTCACTAGTGCTTTAGCATTGCTTTCCTGAGCTTCTAGCACTCGCGCTAATAGTGTAGGTTGAACTACAATGTTACACATATACCTTTGGAATTCTTGAGCATCTACATACAACTCAAAATTCTCTAAGGCATTTATCATTCCCCACCAATCCATCATAATACATTTTGTACTCGCTTGATTCTTTCTACTCATTGCATCAACTACTACATATGCCTTTCCCTGATGATACTGTAAGGTGAAGTCATAATCTTGTAGATATTTCATCCACCTCCTCTGTCTTTGAGTAAATCAATGTGTCATCAATAAACACAATAACGAATTGATCGAGATGGACTTTAAATACTCGATTCATTAAGTCCATAAATGCTGCTAGTGCATTGGTCAACCCAAATGGCATTACTAAGAACTCATAACGGCCATAACGAGTACGAAAGCTGTTTTGGGGTATCTGACTCCTTAATCTTCAATTGGTGATGCCCTGACCTAATATCAATCTTTGAAAAGGACAATGCTCCTCTTAATTGGTCAAAAAGGTCATCTATCCTTGGCTATGAGTAGTCAATTTGTTTAACTGCCTATACTCGATACATAACCTCAAAGATCCATCCTTCTTTTGAACAAACAACACCGGTGCTCTCCACAATAATGTACTAGGTCTAACAAATCCCTTAGTCAACATTTCATCTAAATGGTCCTTCAATTCTTTTAGCTCCCCTGGTGCCATACGATAAGGTACTATAGATAATTGTGCAGTTTCGGGATACATTTCTATGGCGAATTCTATCTCCTTATCAAACGGTAGACATGATAATTCCTCAAGGAAAATTTTTAGAAAATAATCAACTATAGTTAAGGGTTCTATTAGTGACTCCCCTTCCTCTTCTACGGTAATGTGTCCTAAAAATTACAAGTGGTTGTTCATTCCTGATTGTCTCCCCTTACCATCTAACCGTGAGTATGGCAATGTTATGACCTTGTCTCTAGTGAATTTAACCATGACTTTATTTGGGTGCCACAAAATCACCGTTTTATAATAACAATCCATGATTGTATAATGTTTAGCTAACTAGTCCATTCCTAATATTATGTCAAACACTTGTATCTCTAACACTACCAAGTCAGTATCAAATTCGTAGTCAGCAATCCTAACAACACATGATCGACATACTCGTTTTGTGCTAACTATCCCGCTTACTGGTGTGTTAACATTTAACATAGTATCCAAGAATTCAAGTTGCAATTCTAAACTATTCAAGAAAATATTTGAGATAAACGAATGTGCAGCTCCTAAATCGAACAATACTTTAGTCCACAAATTATAGATAAGGAGGGCACCTTCAATAACAGTATTCGAAGTCTTTCCCCCTTTTCCAAAACTCATTGTAAACACTGATGGGGGCCCTCTATTTGCTGTTTGATTTCCTCTTCCTTGACTCGACGGTGGTACACACTAGTTTGGGGGTGGCAATGGTAGGTTTTGCCTTAGTGAGGGCACCTGCGGTTGCTACCGTGGTGGTTGTATTTGATATGGTTGCCGCTGCGGTGCATTTGGATAACTTCAAATTGGTAGCACTTGTGGGGGTTGTGGACCACCAGTCTGATTCCAAGGTTAAGGATTTGGAGGGTATAGGCAATTCTTCTTGTGATATCCTTGACGGTTACAGTTAACGCACACATTCGAGCGGCTCCCTTGACCCCTCTAGTTCGATCTCTCAGCTGGTCGTTGAGGGTAAGGCTGGTAAGCTCCTTTCTGTCCCCCTTAACCATTTTCCCCCATTCTTGTTATCTCTCCATGGCCCTCCTCTTCCTTGATCTGATCCCTCCTAAATGTCCCTCTCTGTGAGTCATCTAACTCTTGCTCCACGAGCATCGCACAGTCTATTAACTCTGAAAAATTCAGCACTTTTAGCACAACATTACAGCCATAGATTGCTGGCCTTAGTCCTCTCTCAAACCTTCGGGCCTTTCCTCTTTCAGTGGACACAAAATCAAGAGGGAACCTTGATAGCCCCAAGAACTTGGTTGCATACTGCTCTACTGTCATCCCTTTTTGCTCTAATTGGACAAATTCCTCTATTTTTGCCTATCTAGTACTTTCCCAAAAGTAATGATTGTAAAACACTTCTGTAAACTCCTCTCAATTCATCCTGGTCACATCCCTCCTAGCCTTAATGGAGTCCCACCAAAAGTCTACCTCTCCTTGAAATTTGTAGGCTGCAAACTCTATTTGGTACTCTATGGGCGTTCCCATAATATCTATCACTTTGCGGACCTATTTCAACCACCTCTCTGCTAAGGTGGGGTTAGCTTCCCCATAAAATTCAAGAGGGTTTTGTTTGTTAAACTCTCTATGTAACCTTGTCTTCCTTTCTTTCAGATTCACCATTAAAGGTGGCACCGTCCTCGACGGTGGTAGGTTCTTGAGAAATGGATTGGTTATTGGTGGGTGGACATACCCTGGGGGTGGCACGATTGCCAATTGGGGTATAGTTCTAGCTTGGTGTGCCTGGGTTACTTGTGGCATAGGCAAAATTTGTTGGCCCGATTGGGGTGGTATAGCTAGCCTAACCCGCTGTTGTAGGGCAATGGCAATCTGTTACATAAACTGCAACACTTGATCTAAGGGGGCTATTTGTTGTGGTCCCTCAACTGCAGCTCCCCCGACAACGGTGGATCGAGGTCTCCCTACAGCAAGTCTCCTTTAGGCAGCGGGTCTTCTTCTTTCAACTGTGGTTTGTTCAGCATTGTCTCCTACCCCACTATGGGTTCTTGCCATTTTACCAAGAAATGGTCCTTGTTAAGTTATTCTAGGCCATATTGTATGTTACTTATTGTAATATTCTTACATATAACGATCATCATTACTTGGACCAACACAAACAAGTAAGAGTGCATAAACAAAAGGAAAAGCAAATTTTCATTACTTATGGTTGGGTCATACATTTGTGTTTTAATCATGTAGTAAAAAAGGCTACGAGTCTACCTACCTATCCCATTAGCTAATACATGCCAATGCAAAACAAAAATCATATACTCCTCACCCACACAATGGATGACCGACCTATCTACCCTGCTAAGACTAGAAGTCTCACTCAGAGTCCATCCCAAAAGTGGCCTCAGAGGGAGAGGTAGGAGCATCATCTAGGTCCTCGTCTGGATTCTCCTCACTATGCTCCTCCATTGGCTCTAGCTCCTCATCCTCTGAGGGGTCCTCCTCATTTGAAGAGATAGCTGGTGGTGTTGGCATGGTGTAGGTACTGGTGCAGGTATTGGCCCTATCAATGCTATGGGTGCCATCTCGTTCCCATATGAAATATCTAGGATCTGTCCTTTCTCAACTAGTCCCTAGACTAACTCATTATAGCGAGTCGAGGACCATATCATATCACGTGCCATCATTGCTACCTTCTCTTATGCGTACAACCTATGTTGCACAAAGGCACGCTAGTAGTCCGATTCCATTGGTCCCAAGTTTGGGAGGCCTAGACGATCTCTGCTTGGGCTAGAGCACGAGCTCGTTCTCAGATGAGATCCTCCCTCCTTGCATCTAACTCTCCAATGACTTCGTAGCTCTCAACAAACACTTCATCCCATGGGTTATAATTACTATTGTTCATATTGCCTATAGGGGAAGTTTACTATCAATGCTAGGCATAGGGGAAATAATCTGTGTAATGACAAATGCATGCAATGCAAACCTATAATGACACAATTCTATTCCAACTACATTTTCTAGTCCCATTTAATACCTAATAACAAGCTCTGACACTAACATATCATGCCTCGAATTTCCTACGTCCGGGGATTTCTAGGTGGCGCGATGTAGACCACTTATTAACTCCACATTGGCAGTGTTGATGCCCCTAATAGAGGACCAACGAGATGTCAAAGTGCTATAATCAAAATAATCCAAGTTAAGTCTCTAAAATAACTCTCACAACATAATAAAATACACACATCATCACAACATCTTATTACAGTCATCTAGTGTCCACGTATTACTTAAAAAAGCATCTAGATAGTTTTAAAGTCCTGCTAAACTCAAGAGAAGACAACTAAGCATAAATAAAGACTTGTTCATGGAGGTTTCATTGGTGACCCATCTCTACGTCCAACTTAGGTCCCGACGACCTTGCCACTATTCCTATTGCATTTATTGCCCTGTCATCTAAAATATTACTCATAAAACAGTGTGAGCTGTAAAGCCCAACAGTAGAGTACTAGCCAATAAATAATAAGTTTAGGTTTTCAATAAAGCAATGTTTAACTTGTTTTGAGATGGTAGATAAAAGCATTTATTTCAAAATCAGGACAAGTGCTGCAATATTTAATAAAATGAAAAATTACATAGTATGGTCAAATATCTAGCATATGTCATGTAAAACTTATAAAGTCATGTTATCTCGATAAGTAGTTATTCATTTCATTATTGTGCTCATGGCACCACCTTATCTCCCCCATTTAAGGTCTAGGCTAGGATCAAGCCCATATCGGTCTAGACTTAGGACCAAATCCACATAGGTCTGGACTTACAACCGAGTCTGCATCGATTTGGACTCTGGACCATCAACTCCCATTTTATCTTCTTAATCCAATATTTTAGTATTAATGACATGATAATTTATTCAGCTATCTCGTGTAAAAATAAATATGCTAGTAGTGCGAAAAACGAAACAAAACATGCTTTTCAATTCAAAATGTAATTTCAGTTCAAAGTACATATATTAACAAGAAATAATCATATTGCGATTACTGGATTAGTACCCCCTACCTGATAGTCCAAGTTAAATCAGGTATGCTTCTTTGGATATTCTCGATTTACGTGCAAGTCTGTCAAACACAACTATTGGTTAACATCGACCTAAGTATCTCATTGTTTAGTGTAAGACTCCCCAAGGACCTTAGGTTGACTCGTCAAACGCGTAAAGCGACCAAAATTAAGGTCGTTTATCCTAACAGTTATAATTCCTACTGCACTGTGGCTTTAAAAAATCTTATAATATTTGGGAAAGCATTAAAATTATTAAAATGTTATAATCATGAAATTTCTGGTGTCTAAAAATTATTAAAACAGTTCTGAGTAGAGTATCTAATATTAAAATAATTTATTTTCCTTTATTAACTTTGAAATTATCTTTAAAATGTTAATAATTACAGAAAAAAATTATAATAATATGAAAAACAATTCTAAATATTCTCTAAGTATTGTAAATAGGTACCACAACCCTCCATTGCCAATAATTTAAATTTTAGCATTTTCCAAGATAGAATAAGGGTTACTTTTCCTTTAAAAATCTAATTTAATTTGTGAATACTTAGAAACTTCTGACATTCAACATATAGAGTGCTAATAGGGGTACTGGAAGCTCCCACAAAAGTTTCAAATTTTTTTATGCTTATTTAATATTTATTTCAAAATATTACACTTTAAAATACATGAAAAATAGTTACTGGTATTGGAAAAATAAGAAATGTTTTTTTGAAAATTTTTATTTTTAATCTACTATATTTTTTTTAAAAAAAATTCAACCCAGAAATATGTGTCACACGCCTCCCACGCACCTAACTAGACTGTTCATCCTCTTCCTTGACTCATTTTTGGCCAAATCTGCCCTTGTTTTTATTTTGGCCATCCTCATTTTTTAACCGTTTTGAGTGATTCGTGACTTGAAATCATGTAACTCGAAGAGACCTATAACTTTCATGTTTTAAGTTTTTCAAACAATCTCCAAAATAGCCTCTAGGTCTTACGGGTTTGTCCAAACTTTCAGGACAAACCTGTAACTGGAAATTTCTCCATTTGTTTCCATTTCTAGACCTCCTTAAGGGTCATGCATAGCTTCTAGACATCGTATACTAACCTCCCCTGCCTCATTTACATTAAACCCAAACAAGAACTTATCATTTCATGTATGTAATCGGTAAATGCTATATTTGTGAAAATGACTCCCCATTTCATTTTGAGAGCACCAGAGCCTCAAAGATTGAGTTCTAGAGCGTAAAATACTTCCCAAAACTGCCTTTATATGGTTAGGAAGGATGGGTAGGTCAGGTTTCTATGTTTAATGGGTTTGAAGCATTTTTTATGCCTCGTCGGAAACCATGGTTTCCGGCCATGATTTCAGCCATTGAGTTGTACATGTAGTAGGTATAACTGAACTATGAAAGCATCTTGGGCTTACCTTTGGTTGCTTGATCTTCTCTTTCTCTTCCCACCCTTGGCCGAGCACCCCTTTCTCTTCCTCCTCCTCTCTCTTTTCTCTCTTCTTCCTCCTCACTATTCTCTCTTATCTTAAGCTATATCGTTTTTGAAATGGCAGCACTCCTTTTTAGGAGAGTTGACTTCCTGTATCTTCGTGGGTTTCTACTAATATTTGGTGTAAGAAAGGTGACCAATCCCACTCTCTCTCTCTCTCTCTCTCTCTCTCTCTCTCTCTCTATACATATCTATCTCTTCTATACATATCTATCTACTTCACAGCTGCCACCCCCTCCCTTTTCTAGATTGCTCTCTTATGAGACTCCATCATGAGAGTCCTTGCATGCTAGCATGCTTCTAGGACATCACAGCATTGTGCCAAATGTCCACCATGCATACCTCCACTCCCCACTACTCTACTACTCTATATATATGTGTACATGACCTATATATATATATATATATATAGGTTTATATGATGCAAGATGACTTGTCTATAGAGTCATTTATGTACCTACCATCTTAAACTAGTTTACTATAATTAATTCAAATAAGTCCCATTATAAAAAATAAAAAAAAAAATTCAGACCAACCAAATTAAAGGAAGAAAAAAAATGAAATGAAATTTTATAGTTTCACATGACTGGTTGTTTACTTTACTTAACCATATGTTATGTGAGTATATGTGTGCTAAATTTTATGCTAATCCTAAATAATCATACATTATGGCTATTAAGAGTATTGAGCATGTGTAATTCCTTCACTTGATTAATTTTGATAATATATATATATATATATATATATGTGTGTGTTAATTTTGATAATATATATAATATATATGTTTAATTGTTCATATAAATGTTATGTATATGCTTATTTTCCTGTTGGTTCAATTTCATATAATTTAGAGACATAATTGCATTTCATGAGTACAGGGGTTAACATATTTTATAAGAGTTAACACTTGTCATTTTCAAAAGTGGGAAAAATGGTCTCTGAAGTTTTGTGTGTCAACACCTGGTTTGATGAAAAGAGGCAGAAATGCTTTTCACAAGCTCAATGTGTCAATACCTATAACAAGTGTCGACACCTCTGCATACATTATACATACATTTTGCATAGATTTCAATCTTTGTTTTCAACCGATCTTCATTAGTTGCATTCCCAAACACCAATAACGACTTTTTCCTCTCATTCTACTTATTAGCCATTATCTACCCAAACCTCTCACAAAGAGGAAAGAGGTTAAGGAGAAAGCTTTTAGCTTAAACTAAGAGATCTTGAAAAGAAAAGGAAAGAGGTTATTTTGAAAAGATTTCTACAAAGGAAAGTCACTTTGGCAACATACATATTGATCAATATGGCTGAAACTAAAAGATCTTACTTGCCCCATGAAAGGATCTTGATCAAGATCTTTAAGTTCTTTGGAAGAGGAAGTGAAGAAGAAGGTAATGTCAAAGACTGATGAGCATAATCAGTCTACTCTGAAGAGAATGGGATATCAGTTGAATGAAGAAACAAGAATTGGATATTATTCTAAAGGAGAGGATACTTCCATCAGGAGAGAAACATTTGAAGCAAGAGAAGAGCCTCTAAAAGTTGCAAAGCAAAATACTTTCCATTAAAACTTTTGGGATCACAAGGCTTATGATTGTGGAGAACAATATGATGAGAATGAATAAAAAAGTTGTGGATATAAGCAATAAGGTAAAACAAGAAATTACAAGAGCATTATTGTGAACTACACTCCAGCAAAGCAAGAAGGGACTCAAGCAGCAATTCCACTAAAGAAGAAGATAACACTTCATCCTTAAATAGTAAGAAGGTTATACTTGATGATGAGCCATCTACTAAAGTTCACCCTACGATTCCCACTAAAATCTCTCTAGCCTCTTCTGCCAAAACATCCCAAAAACCTTAACTTCCAAAGTCTTCAAAGATCCAATTGATATGACCAAATCCCCAATTTCATGATTTGCATTAGCGTTACATTTTTGCATTTAAATTTGAAGTACATGGGTTGTGATCTTAAAAACAATTTATTTTGATTTGCAATATATTGTGAATGTTGAATGACTATCATTTGTTTTGGATATTTTGCATGCTAGTATATATTTGGATGCTTATCATTCTTCTTGATTTTGATGGATTAAATATCTTATTTGTCAGTTTAACTCCTAATAACAATTATTCCTTATGTTATTTTTTTTTTTGTTGCTATTATACCTGTCTTATAATACAATTTAGATGTCTTTTTGATGGATTGACAAAAAGGGGAAGAAGTATAGAAGAATGTAACGTTTATTCATATGTTAATATAAGAGAAGATGTATTTTTTTACATAAAAAAGAGGAAGAAAAGTATAGAAGAAGGTAAAGTGTTGATTACATGAGAAAGGACGAGAAAATTCAGAATTCCTGATTGGCATTATTTATTGAGAATTTATTATTATTGCACATTGTTTTCACCTTAGATTAAGAGGAAGTAATTCATTTTGATTATATGCTTACATTACTTATAGTTTTGTCATCATCAAAAAGGGAAAAATTATTAACTCCATGCCTTGATTTTGATGATAACAAAACATTATATTGTTTTACTAATGAATTTAGTTCATGTGAAGAAATTTATTTATTATTTTCATCTCATCTCTTGTTTAGGAATAATCATCATGAGAAGGTGGTTTGAAATTTAAAGTATGGTAGCTTGACAAAATGAGGTTGAATGTGTTGATTAGATGATTGCTTGACCTCCAAGAAGATGAAAATGCTCAAAGCAATCAACAAGATTTAGAAGAAAAGCCTTGCATGCTCATCATGGTGGACTAAAGAAATTGAAGATTGATAGATGACTAATTCAAAAAATCATTGGATGAAGTTCATCTTGATATATTGAAGTTGTTTTACTTGTCCAATGATATTTGAAAGAGTTTTTGAAGACTTGAAGCAATGAAAGCCTTAGTGGATCAATTGAAGAAGCTACTGAAATTATTGAAGTAATTCAAATAAGTTAAAGGAAATGCTTGAAGAAGTAGAGGTGCTAACACCTCTCATAGGAGCTGACACCTTCTGGACTTCTAGCCTTGAAGAACTGAACTTGAAAGAAACAAGTGTTGACACCTTCTTCAGAGGTACTGACACTTAAATTTAGAAAGGTCAGAAAAGAGAATTAAAACAGCAAATGTTGACACCCATTATAAGAGTCTACACCTGGATGGCAGCAAGTGTTGACACCTATTATAAGAGAAGGGAATTGAAGCAGCAAGTGTTGACACCTATTATAAGAGAAGGGAATTGAAGCAGCAAGTGTTGACACCTACTTCAAAGGTGTTGACACCTAGATTCTACGAGGACAGAAAAGAAAATTGAAGCAGCAAGTGTCGACACTCATTATAAGAGTCGACACCTAGATAGAGAAGAGAAGATAATTAAAGTAGTAAGTATCGATACCCATTATAAGAGTTAACACCTAAAAAGAAATCTGTGCAGTAATGGTAATTTTTTTAAACATCCTGCAGCACTTAGTTCACATTAAATGCACTCTCTCCACTCTTTAACGGTTAGATATGATACAAAACTATAAATACAAGATTTCTAAAGCATTTATGCTGCAAGATACAAGATCATAAAGGCCATACATTAGATTCAACGAGATACTCTACAATTCACTGATATATTCTTCTTGTTCCTCATCTGTGAGGATTTTTATTGAGATGTAACTTGCACATTTACTCTTTGTGAGAGTACCCTCTATACTAAACTCCTTCATCACTCTTGGATTGGGTTGAAACCTGTAAGTTTGAGTGTTTTTAGGCAAAAATACTTTGTAAGTTTCAGTGAACCTTGGACAAAATCACTTGAGTTTTTGAGAGCTTAGTGTTAAGTCTTGTAAAAAGTTAGCTGGCACTTGGAGAAATAGCAAGATGTGTAAAGAAGACTTTTACATAGTGGAGGATCCCCTTGAAGGAATCAAGGAAGAAAGGACGTAGGCAAAAGGAAAGTTGAACATCTGTAAAATCTCTGTGTCCATTCTTGTTCTGTTTTTAAATTCCTACATTGCATTGACTGGCTAGCATTCATATCCTGCGTTGATTTACTGTTCCATTTATTTTTATATTTTGCATATTGGTTTTATTGCCTTAATTTTTGAAAACCCAATTCACTCCCCCCCCCCCCCCCCCCCCCCCCCCCCCCCTCTCTCGGGTTATTGTTTCGGGCCAACATAAACCTAGTCCAATAATTTACAACAATGATGTCACTAAGGAGGGGATTTCTTTCATCATATTAATAATTAGAGACAACAAGCATGCGATGAGTGAATAATATATAAAGATCGGGTGGCAAAAGAATATTTGGGTAGCTGTTTATGCTTGTAAGTAGGGAGAAAATAGGAGATCCCTAATGTGAAAATTTTCACTAGTGGCTGATACTATAATGCAGGAATAGGAACTTGCACAGATGAAAAATAAGAAAAATTATGGTTGCTAAAGATGAAAATTTTATAGAGGAGTAGGATAGGAGAAGGAAGAACAAGTCATATACTTGTCTAATCCCTCGAGACCATTGCTCCACACTGGCATTTTCAGTTGTTCATGCATCTATATTGTCATATTTCTTTCCCTAGGTAACTACTTACTTTCTATTTATGAATGTTGGTTGAAAAATTGTGGAGGCTCATAAACTGCTAATTCAGAACAAAGTACAGTCTGATCAACAATCTTGATACACATGCTCAAGTACGCGTGTACCAAACTACTCTTACCATTTGGGTCCCAACTCCCAAGCACATTTTTAAGCCTCTTTTTGGTCTTGGACTCGTTTCATTTTCACTTCCAAAGCTCAGGCTCTATTACGGAGGAGGGGAAACCATGTTCAACTAGTTCATTAAAAGACTTAGAAAGTCAAGCCTTAGCAAAAACATGACTGCCCATTGGGGTAATTACTGAAGGCAAAAAAAAAAAAAAAAAAAATTCTTTGCTTTATCAAGCACATCACTGCTCATATGACATATCAACTAACTTATCACTTGCTATTTATAAAAATAATTGCTTTATGTAATGTATTTTGTTCATTGCTTTGATGTGCAAATATAAATTGATTGCCTTATTTTTTATCCTATTTTATGTTTCATAGATTACATAGATGGCACCCCGTAAGGGAACAACGACCTCCACAGGATCCCGCCGAAGGACACCATCTCCATTGGCATGTTGTCCTAGTGTCAATGAGTTGTACAGAATTATAGAATGTTTTTGCACATATTCAATGTACTTTAATTTATGGTATTTATATATATGTTGTATATTAACACGCTATTGTCTAGCAAGTTCATCTTGCAGAGTTGTATATGGTGTAATAATAGGGAAGCATACTGCCTGCCCTATAGCTCACAATGAGGGGGAAAAGCTAACAATCATAGTTCTTGGAGATTGGATCACTAGTAGGGATTAATGCCACTAAGGTGGCTAATGAGCTAGGAGTCCATAATGCTTGCTACCTACTACCGGGAGTTACTTGGTGGGTTGAAATTAAACCTGCAATTAGAGTGACTATTGTATAGGTTGCCCGGTAATTCTATTCAATATTCATTCATTTCTGTGTTAATTAATGTAGTACTGTTATTAACATCATAATTGCATTTACTATGTTTGTAGGACAAGTTTGAGATGAGGAAGTATGATGAGAGTGTAGATGTCTAGGAGATCATGCCCAAAAACGAGCTTTTACAAGAATTGGAAAAGCAAAACGAAGATGCAATTCCTCAAGTTGCTAGAGGCCAGTGTTCACCACTATAGCCAGCCGGGGAGAGGCAAGAGAATTGGACATGCATGATTGACCATGTATGGCAATATGAAACTCATTAGGCAGGAAAATTGGAAATACATTTTGTTTGAATATATTTTTTTCTTGAGTTATAATATTTTGTTATAGGTGGAGATTTGTATATGTTTTATTTTAATATATGGTATTAATTTTGAACTTCTATTTAACATTTTTTTATTTATAAATGGTTAGCAGAATGAGAATGAGGTATCTTGATGACTTCACAAATTGAACTTATATGTACAGAGAAGAATCATGTTCAATGTATTTTTAGGCATTTTTAAAATAACACAAAATTCATTTTTTGTGATGAAATATATAATTAGTTGTTAACTGGCTTGAAGACTTTTGCGACGAAGGCGTTTAGTTTCCAAAAGGCCTTTTTTAGCGACGAATGTTTTTGCCACTACTAGTTAAGGTTTTGGCTACGAAGTTGTGTTCTTGCAAATTGTGTATTTAGCGACAACTATTCCTCATCGTCGCAGAAAGTGGAAAGTTTTGGCAACACTTTATTTTGTTGCTGAATGTTATTTTTGGCCACAAAATTTTAAATTGTCGCAAAAAACTTTATGTGTCAAGGGTTTGGCGACGAGCTGATGATGAAATGATATTAGTTGCTAATTAGTTTTGGCGACGAAATTATTACTTGTAGCGATGATATTTTTGGTTGTGAAAGGTGACTTTTCTTGTAGCTCGTTGCTTTATTAGTTGCTTACTTCTACATACGTACGTTGGCATTTGTGAAGTATTCCTTGGCTGGCTTGCAAATACGTATGTTAGCATTTGTGAGGTACTTCCTGGCTAGCTTCCATGGTACCGTCCAAGACAAGCACTGCATGTAGGGGCGGACCCAACAAGGGTCCAGTGGGGGCAGCTGCCCCTACTGAATTAGCTACTTTCACTACTTAAAAAAAAAATATATATATATATATATATATGTGCATTTATTTGATCTAAAGTTATAAATATATGTTTTGCCCTACTGAATTTACTAATACTTGCATTTGCTTCCCTCTGAATTTACTAAAAACTAATTTGTCCCTGCTGAATATCACTTAACTTGTATTAAAAAATATATTCATCTTATTAAACCTTCATTATTTGGCCAGATAAACAACAAAATCCCAATTAACCATGTATTCATAAGCTCTTGGTTTTCTAAATCACAAAATTCCTTCTCAAAATTGTGAACCCTTTTCTCACCAAATCTAGGTTTAATTTTTTATATAGTTTTTGTGTATGACTTTTATACCTAGGCAATGCCCTTTTTCAGCCTCATTAATATGATTCTCTCTTTATTTATTAAGGGAAATACATGTCAATTAAAAAAAAAATTGTGTATGATGCAGTGTAAATTTTGCCCCCACTGAACACAAATCCTAAATCCGCCCCTGACCGCATGGCCTTTAACACTAGAGAAAAGTGTTGGTCCATGACATCTATGCTACTATGCATGGTCATCACCACGCAACGAGAGAAGAGTATTGTAACCTAAAGTTCTTCCAAATAAAGAATGTATGTGGTTCAAATAAACGTTGCACTTTTTATGGACCTGAGAAGAGTACCGACGAACCAATGTCTATGAGATCCTGGAGTGGACTCCTATTTAGCAGTAATGCATGCAAAGGAGGTCCCATTTTTGTTAGTTTTACGGTGGTTCTGTTTTGTTGGGGTTTGGAAGTCCTAGGGTTGCATTGGTTTTGGTTGACAATAGAAGAGGCAAAGCTGGAATATTATCTTCAAGCAAGTGGGGGCTTTCATGACAGGCAGATTTATGCTTTTCGTATGGAGATTCCTTATGATTTTAATTGAAATTAGAACAATGCAGTAAAGTTAGATTATTACAATGTTTGTGTGACTATTATGCCCCTCTTCTCATGGTTTTTTTTTTTTTTCTTTTCTTTTCAAGGTTTAGGAAGTAAATCGAGTTATTTGTGTGTTCATTAATTTTCTGAAGTAAAAGACCAATCAATTTCCATGGCGGGCTAGAAGAGAGCAATTCTGCTACTTCCTCTTTGAGAGATGTTGGCCCAAGTTCAAAGGGATTTATACAGACATTCTAGATATCTAGTAAAACCTAGTCCAACTAGAAACAAATTGAATTTTGCATAGTAATAGTCACTTGCTCAAAGTTCTGAATCACTACATATTATACATATCCTGTACTCAAAACTATAGTAAAAGCTCCAATGTTTATGCTTGTTTTTAGATTTAATTTAACAAATTATTCTAATTTCTTAATGGTTTCTCCACTTTTGGTTAATGATAACATTAACAAATAAATGTTTTTGTCTCCTGGGAATTTATGATAGGAAGAAGAAGAAAGAAAAGGAAAAAACAAACCGCAAAAACAAAGCAAGATAATAGGGTTTCTGGTTGAAGAGAAATGAGAATGCCAACCTTACGACAGAGTTTGAAATGGTGGCTCAAAGTACAAAGCATCGAGACCGAGGAAAGAGAGAAAGTAGATCATGTGTAAATTGAAACTGGATACTGGCAATTTGTACCATCAAGGTTTTCTTTCTACAAATTAGCAATTTGTATAAAATATCTACTACAATGCAGAGAACACCAGAAAAAGAAAATTGGAAAACACAACGTGGTTAAATTTGAGAATGAGGATGAGAATGAGAATGAGGAAGAGGCGAGAGAAAGAAAGCCTAACTAGTTGTGGTTCTGTTTCTGTGGACAGAGATTAGTGATGGGTGGCTGGAGGTGGCTTCTGGGTGCACCTGAAGACTGAGTGATGGGCCACGAGCCTATGATGGCAACTAGAGATTGACTAGAGGGGGGAAAGTGGGAGGGAAAGGTACTGAGTTGGGTTCATATTGCGGCCAGCCTCAAATCTAGCTCTAGCCAGTGAAAATGCGCCTTGTAAATTTACACGTCTATAAATACATTTTCAATACTATTTTTACGACAATCAAGAATTGCGAACTTAAAAACCCTAGTAAAAATTAAAAAATATTGCTTTGGTTCAGTTCATTAATTTAATTATTATCAATCCCAGCGGATACAAAGGAGACTCTCACTCGGCAACTAAACGTAAGGGTTGACTCCTTTATGTGTGGGATAGATGTGTGTTTAACGAGAAAATATTGGATATAATTATGGTATCACGTCATCATGTGGACATAATATAATAAATCAATAAATTAAAGTTATGTAATCATATAAATTATAATCATCAAGAATGTTGAGTTTAAAATTTAATTTTTTTTTATCTATAATAAGATGATTATGATTGCAAATACTAATATAGCTATGAATCATTACCTTTTTGTACCGCACCAGTATGATGACCTGATACTACCATTGTTTCCAATATTTTCTCGTGTTTAACGACTTTGGCTGTGGGCCTTGCAATAGTAGGAATTAGACTAGAAAGAAGAACCAACAACAGTTTATTTTTCTTATTTTCTTGTGTTTGGTACTTTGGTCGCACATATTTCGGTAAAGAGTAATGTTAAAGTCACTGACTTTTTCAACCAAATTATCATTAAGAATAGATACAATGTGATGGGGTCTACATTATCCAATACATGTAGGATTTACTTACTTATATCTATCTATAATAACAATTCAGTAAACAAAATTGGTGGTTGTAGTCATGGACAAAGTTATGTTAAAAGTTGATCTAGACTGTAGCTCGATGCAGTTTGGCCCAAAAAAAAAAATTATTAGTTGTAAATTTATTAGAAATATAATTTAGCCCAACCCATTATTTTGTAGTCCACTCCTTTATATGCTAGCCCGCCAAACCCACTCTAGCCCATCCTAATTTCAAATCCAACCACATAAAAAATCATTAACAATCCAAGAAGGCAAGGCATCAAAATCCTCACTACGGTCATATGTCATGGATCGTCCAAAAAAAGCTCATCCCGATTCCCAATCATTCATTTTGAGTTCAGCTATAGCAGCACTATCACCATCTTGCACCAGAGGGAGCAATGTAGCTTCCTATACTTAGCTAGCTTTAAAACCAGCGTGTGGCTTTAAATCATTGGAAGTTGATAAGATTTGCAATCTTGCTGAGAAATTTTATTTAGATGAGTTCACTGACCAACAGATGCATTATTTAAGATGTTAGTTGGAACATCATAAGCTTGATGTATCTCATCATAAAAAATTTCAAAATATGTCCATAATTTCTAAATTATGTCGAGTATTAGTTGAAACAAATAATCACAACACTATCATCTAATCGAGCAGTTGATTTGCCTTGCTTTAACTCTTTCCATTACCACGGCAACTATAAAACGAGCATTTTTAGCTGTAAACCATGTTAAAACTGTTCTTCATAACAAGATAGCGGACGAGTTTTTTGCAGATTCTATGATTATCTAAATCAAAAAAAAAATTTTCTGAAACAATTGATTCGGATTCAATAATAGATGATTTCTATTTTATGAAAAACCGTTGGGCATAACCTCAAGAGTTTACTTTTATGTAAGTATTTTTTAATAATTATGTATTTATGTACAAATTTGTTAGAATTAGTTGTAAACTTCCTTGGTTTATGTAAGTTTTGCATATTCATGTTTTGTAATTTTTTTTATAATGTCTTAATTTTGACATAACCCAGTGTAGTTCAAATTCCTAACTCCGCACATGACTATACCTTTTTTCTTCGGTAAAACTTTATTCCGGGTAAATTATTTTCCCAAATCGAGGTAAAATGGCTTGCGGATTTGATAACCGCTAGCCATTTTCCACAGCTTGTGGCTTGGTCATTATCGAAGACACAGATATTCTTACTATCTCTGCATAGTAGTTTTTTGAATGGCAACTCAACCGAGAAGCTAAACTAACTCCTCCTCCACCACATTTCTAATGACGAAGACTTTCGCCCATTCCTCCGCAAGGCATTAATTTGACTCCGGCAAGCTCGAGAAGCTCCTCCACCACCTCCGCCACTTTCCTTACAAGCCTCAAATGACTTTTCTTCTTGTATATATAGATATTATACATATATCTACGTATATGTATGCATATTGTCTAGAGACGATAGAGATTTTCAGCTAGCTACATTGAACCGGTTTCTCATCTATGCATTTTTGTGCACAGTGAAGCATTAGATATATTTTGACACAAGCCTATATTTTATTTCCTTGAGAATAACCTAGTATACGCTACAGTTGGAAAAATTTCCTAGAAGACTGGTTTTCTTGCAGTTTTTTTATGATCCAGATGCCAAAAAAGCTGCTGAATGTGAAATGCAAAGCACCTACAGATATATTTACTCCATAACTTGTGCTACTTAAATTTTGCGTCTTGTCACTGTTTGATGACATGCTTGACTTAAAATTTGATTTTTAAATGTGTCTACCGAACGCCGAAATGTAGGAGTGTGAAAATTGTTTTGCTTGAAAAAAATTGTACAGTTAAAACATTTTACATAATAAATTATTTTACATTAAAACAAACAGGGCCTTATTTGAAATTGTTGTTGAAATATAATTATTGGAGTGATTTAAATTTGTGGGGATTAGGGAGAAGAAAAGTAAATGATTCTAAATTAAATTCATACAGAGCAGTAAGTCTGATTCAACGATTGAGTCTTATAAGCCTGCTCATTTGGTAAAAATTCAAACCCAATCACCCATCGCCTTCCCCTTCCCCTTCACCGTGTATAAAAAAGAAAAAAATTAAATCCATACAAGAGTTGGAACGTGCTTGTGTACTGTTTATAGGGTGTGAATCAAAAAGTAGTCAAAATCAGATTGGAATGGCTCGTTGAAACTAACTATAGACATAAGAGAGTGAAATCATCAATAGACTGGAATGCATCTGCAGAGTCAAGACACCTTTCATAGGCATTTGGACTTTTACTAATTTAGCATGTCTCAGTGTTAATTGCACTAATCTGAAGGTAACAGTTGATAGCAAGTCGAAAGAAACAAATGAATCCAAGTTGAATCACGTCATGGTATGCATCAGCAACATCGTATTGTTCTCTACATTCACGAATCTCAATAAACACCAGCAATTGCAAAAGCGTGTCAGTTTGAGTTGGTAGAAAAAAGACACAAACCGCAAAACAAAGCTCCAAAATTCTTAACCACAAACGTCATAGGTCTCAATTATTTCCAATCCTTTTATATAGAGGTATATATATATATATATATAAATATGTAAAACAAAAAAATCCATCATCTTTATGTACTTATCCCGATAATTGTTTTATTTATTTATTAATTCTAAACTCTACATCTTATTTACTTTTTTGACATTGATAAAAAAAATTTTTTTTTTTTTTTGTTGAATATAGAGATGATGACGACCATCATCGCCAATGATGACAGTAATTAAAAATTGTATATTGTATAAGCATCGCATCCCGTATGACCACTGTATATATAATCTGAACACTCTCATCACTAACTCCTAAGAAACACGCACTAGATTGCTTCATATAGAATAGTTCTTCCCCTCGAAGAAGAAGAAGAAGAAGAAGAGAAGCCAGCCGCCAACATGGACCACCGTCGCATCCTCCTAGTAACCTTTCCGGGTCAGGGCCATATCAATCCCTCGCTCCAATTCGCCAAGCGACTTGTAAGAATGGGTGTTAAGGTCACCTTCGTGACGGCTTTCTCTGCCGTCAATAGCATGACCAAAGCCACCCCTAACCCAGAAGGCTTAACCATTCTGGGTTTCTCCGATGGCTATGATGACGGTTTCAAAGCCGGTTACGACCGTGAACACTACGTTTCTGAGCTGAGGAGTCTTGGATCACCAGTAGTCAGAGAACTAATTACAGGGAGAGCTGACAAAGCCCAACCTTTTACACGTGTAGTCTACACAACCCTTCTCCCTTGGGTAGGCGAAGTGGCACATAGCCTTCAGTTCCCATCCACACTTCTTTGGACCCAACCGGCCACCGTTTTGGATTTGTATTACTATTCCTTCAACGGTTATGGTGATGCTATTAAAAACAATGGCAAAATTGAGTTACCGGGAGCGCCACCACTTGCTACCCATGACCTTCCTTCCTTTCTAACCCCTTCAAACCTGGACAATTTCGCAGTTCCATTGTTTAAAGAACATATAGAGATACTCGATGCACGAAAAAACCCAAAAGTCCTCATAAATTCCTTTGATGCACTAGAACCTGAGGCGCTACGAGCTATCGAGAAGCTCAAATTTGTCGCTCTTGGACCATTAGTTCCTTCAGCTTTCTTGGATGAGAAGGATCCATCGGACACTTCATTTGGGGGTGATATCTTTCAAAAATCAAGAGATCGCATTGAGTGGTTCAACTCAAAGCAGGACATATCTGTGGTATATGTATCATTTGGAAGCGTTTGTGTGCTATCAAAGCAACAAAAGGAGGAGATTGCGGGCGGATTGCTAGAGAGCCATCGACCGTTCTTATGGGTGAAAAGGGAAGCAGAAAATGGTGAGGAGGAAGTTAAGCTGAGTTGCGAAAAGGAATTGGAACAACAGGGGATGATAGTGCCGTGGTGTTCACAAGTGGAGGTTCTATCGCACCCATCATTGGGATGTTTCGTGACTCATTGCGGTTGGAATTCTTCGTTGGAGAGTTTGGTTTGTGGGGTTCCGGTGGTCGAGTGATCAAGGAACAAACGCAAAGCTTATCAAAGATGTTTGGAAGACGGGTGAAGGTGGCTGCAAACCATGAAGGACTGGTCAAAGGTGAAGAGATTGCGAGGTGCATAGAGATTGTCATGGGAGGTGGAGAGAAGATGGAAGAAATGAAAAGGAATGCTAAGAAATGAAGAGATTTGACAAGGGAAGCTGCCAAGGATGGTGGATCGTCCGACATAAACCTCAAGGCTTTTCTCAATGAGGTTGGAGATGTGGATGGTTCACTATAGTGAACTACATTCCTGAGAATGGTGTATTTTGTTTAATAAAGTTTTCAACTCGTATAATAAAGTTTCATATGACATTTCTGTTGTAAGGGATTAGTCGTTGTGCTCTGATACCCATATAACAGTACAGAGAATATTAACAGAATTGGATTTCTTTCCCACTAATTTTATCTATTAGTAAGTGTACAGATCTTACCTGTAGTAGGAAATACAAATTGATTAATTAGCCTTTCTGGAAAATTAGGAGAGTTATGCACTTAAGAAAACAAACTAGTAACGTGGTCTTTTTCTCCTGTACTTAAAAATCAAACCGAATGCAGATGGCAATGCTGAAGGGAATACATGGAAAGAAGGTTCCGGTGGCCTCTTTAGGAATGATCAAGGCATTTAGATCTCAAGGTTCATGGGAAGCTTAAGAAAAGCAACAAGTTTGGATACGGAAATTTGGGTTGCTACCTTTCAAGGCCTCAAGCTAATCAAGGACAATAACTATAGGGATGTCATCATTGAATTTGATTCAACCTGTGTTATCAACTTTATTATAGAAGCTAATGCAACAAACAATCCACACAAAGCAATTATTGAAGTCTAAGACGGAGACTGAACAATAGTACTAAGCACTATCTGAGGCAAGAAAATAATTGTGTGAACTGGTTAGACAACGTTGGAGTTAGAAACAAAGTACTCAAGCCTAGTGATATTGGGAAGTCCTTCAGTAGATTTGATTTTGCTGCTCCAAAAGTGATATAGCTGGAGTCATGTTTTGCAAGTTTGGGTTGCCTTTCATTTTCCTTTGTACCAAAAATCATAAATACAAAGTGTTCAAAAAGATAAATGACAATAAATTCAAATAATGGATCAAATAGGTAAAAAATAGTACTAATTACAAGAGTATTATCGCTTATCTTTATCTCCTAAATTTTCCTCGTACTAGTAAAGCACATGTGTGTTGCACTTGGAGTTCTTCCAATTAAGGAAAAATTGATTTAGTTTATCTTTTTGCATCCTACCCGATTTGTTAAACCTGAGTAAGTAATTTAATTTAATACAAACTTATTTATACAAGTCTACTTTTAAGCCTTCCCCTACATCTTGTCTACAACAATCCATATTTGCATATGATGAGCATGCACACACAAAGTGCTTTGTGGCTGCATTTCTAGCAATTTGAGGATCGTGATTTAATACATAAATATAAACAAGTCCCTTTTCTCCTTTTTTTTTTTTGCAGACATTTGACTCATTTCTTATCAATTAGAAATACAATTTTTCAAACACAACATAGCAGAAGCATTCATAATCTCATTATTATCCAAGAAAAAAACATAGCAACAAGGAGTTCTAAAAGCAACAAAATTTGGAATTATAAAAATTGTTTGTTAATGCCTAAAAAGCGCAGATACGGACACGGACACACGGACACAGGACACAGCAATTTCAAAAAATAGAGGACACAGATACGGCGGGGATATGGCAAAAAATTATTATTTTTATATATTTTATTTTCCATGTCTATAAATATAACATTCACCTACCACCAAAAAAATTAAAAAATCCAATACCCAATATAATAGACAATAGATCATCAATTCATCATCCATCAAGCATAGATAAAGACACAAGTTAAAGAAGATCAGCATTCAATACATCATTAGATTTATTACTATCTAAAGCATGAACTAGCAAGCATCTAACTTCCACAAAAAAAAAACCAAAAAAAAAAGCAGTGTTAGGTAAGCAGTACCAATTTATTTAGTTGATTTTGCAGTACAGTACCCACATTGAACATAAGAAGCAGTGAAATAAGTAACAGAAAGGACAGTGAATAAGAAAAAGAACAAAATAAGAAATACAGTAGCAACAGATCTGGACAGTGAAGAAGAAGAAGAAGAAATATTTTGATTTGGGATATTTTGTACATTTTATATTGAAGTTAAGAAAATTAAAAAATATACCCCATTTAAAACTTTTCATAATTACACTTCGACCCCCGCCGTGTCCTAGCCGTGTTTCCAATGTGTTCTAGACGTGTCCCCAACGTGTCCACAGCTTAAAAAAAAATTAAAAAAAAAAAGGACACACCAGGTGGCGTGTCCTAGGAGTGTCTATGTTCGCGGTGTGTCCGACACGCAAACGGCACCCTAAACGGTGTGTCCGTGTTTCCTAGGCTGATTCATTGTAGCAAAAGAGTGATGGTCAGACTAAAGTGAGATATTAATAGCACACTTCAAGCAAAGCATTTCACCCCTGACTAACATTGAACAGGGTTATTATGTCACCCTATTTAGTAAGGTCTCCCAGTCCTTCCTCTACCTTCTTTCTTACCAGTTAATGGGTTCAGAAGGGAAATCTTGTCCATAACATAAATTTTGCAAGTAAAAACTAATTGATGTCTAACAGTTGGTTTTGTCAAGCTATTTTTTGAACCGAAGAATATTCCATGGTTCCTTAAAGTGGAATTTTTCTTTTCTAAAAGAACCTCAAAAAATGTAGTATGCCTTGCAACTAAGCATGCTAATCAATGTAGTCTCCGGGAATAAATGGCAAGTAAAAAGCAACTGATACAGATGATCAACAGAATAGTAGCTTATGCATAGTACTAAAATCTAATCACTTTCTGAGACAATCGTACCTCTTTGGTCTTCAATGTGAGTACTTCACCTTTTCCAATTTGCTATAAGTACTCCTTGCAGCAATAGATTTTATGAGGTGCAAATGAAGAATTGAATAAGAATGGATTTAGATATAGCATTCCTATTTCTGGAAATTGAAGTTTGGTTCTTGAACTGAAAAACACAGTAAGAAGTCTACCTTAACACAGAAAAAAATTATCAATAAGAAAAAGAAAACTACCATAATACGTGGGTCTGGCTTTGAACCACCAATAATGTAATAGGCTCTCCATCACCACCAACTCCACCTAATATCACATCCGACATTAAAACATCATTTTTTTTTTTTTTGGGTACAAAAAACATCATTTCTTTGACAATAAGAAATGCCTCAATAATGGAATGCAAGTCGAACATACTCATTACCTCACTGGGAACAAACTTCACATGTTCCTATTGTATTGGAGGACTGTTTGATTCCTTCACAAACCATGTTTCACGTCTAATGTTTCTTATTCTGCATCATATGCTTCTGACTTCTTAATTTTATCCCTTCGCATCACTAATGATAGCATTTTAAGTGGTAGAGAAATAACAACTTTGAGAAAGAGAGAAGATCGCAACATATATTTTCTGCAACTTCGAATACAGATTCAGAGAGGCAATTTTACAAACATCTTAGGTACACTATTACTTCTATTAAAAGACGAAACAGAAATTAAACAAAAAAAAGAGTAAAAAGAAGAAGGAATGTAGATACGGGACGTACGCACGGGGGAATGTGTAGTCCATGAACTTGGTCATTTCGATCTTCTCGTCAAACTCCTCAAAGTTGAGATAAAGAGTCTTCTTGTTGTTATGCATTTTCGTTTTCTTGAGCATAATCATCTCCGTCCCATTCGACCCACATCGTTTCCGTTATGCTTTTCATTTTCAAGAATATCAAAAACGAAATTGCGAGAACGCGGTGATGACAGATGGCAGCGCAGGAGGGCATGGGACATATGGGAAGTAGGATGCCTTCAAGGGTTGCTTTTTTGTTTTTGGGTCACTTGGTTGGGACACGATGGTTAATGGAGAGACGATTCGGAAACAGAGGAGGAAGGCAGCGCAGGAGAGAAACATCGGCTGTGCAGTTGGAGCCGAACCGGTGATTTGGGTGTTTTCCGAACCGGTGGTGGAATTTTGCTTTTTTGGAGGGGTATTTTTTAAAAAAAGTGTAGAAAACACTTTCGATTGTTCGCCCTTTTAAAATAGTGGAGATGAATAGCACCTTCAATAGTAACATCAGCTCACTGAAGGCTTAACACAAATTTGTTATCTCCTTTGCCACTTCTAGAGAATCAAAACGAAGGATTTCTAATCTCAGTTGGCTACTACAATAAAAACTAAGGGTGGAGAGACGAATCAAAAAACTTGATAACCGAACCAACAAGTATAAAGTTACTAGAACTCTTTCAAAGAAGGAAAACCATGGATTTTCGTCACCGCAGCCCAAAGAAGTTTACTTTTTGTTGTAAAATACCGGTTTAGAAATTATTGTGACCTTAAACATTAGCTAATATTATTATTATTCAAATCATGATTAACAAGCAAATATAAAGTTATAGGAAACTTATCAACAAAGAAATATTACCTTGTCCATGTATAAGAGTAGATTGTTCCTCTAAGTATGTGATCCGATGCCACATGCTATGTTGGGCTACCCTTCATGATTCAAGTGTCACTTGTGCATTCCCAAGTATACAAGTGTCAAGAAATATCTCATTGATCTCCTAAATATTAAATAAAAATAAAAAAGCCCATTTTGGGACGTGAATTTGCCTAAAATGATTAATTAACCTAAGTACCAAAGTATAAGAATAAGTCAATTATTTGGATACGTCAATCCTCTATGCAACTTTAAAACAATAAAGTAAAGAGACAAGACACACAGAATTTTAGCGTAGACACCCTATCAACCAGGAAAAAAAACACGAGGTCACACACAGTTGTTATCGTACCCATCACTATAACTTTGAACAGTTACAAGAATAAACTTATAACTCAATCCATTGATCCACAACTATGGTAGAAGTTTCAAACTTGATCGCTAGACACCCACAATTCACCATTCTCCCATGCTATCAACTTTAACCTTTGGAATCCACCAAAGGCGATATGTGTGAAGGTTTGTTGTTAACTAGAATAAACACTCCAATATCTGAAAAGCACAATAAAACTCTCTGAATAGCTAAATGATCTCTCTAATTGTATGCACATGAATTATGAAGCTTTTATATCCTTTATATAGAGTCTAGAATATTTGTAGAGCCTTTGACAAAGTCTATCTCGCACTAAGAAATGATTCCTCTAAAGATATGGAGTTCTGGCTTTGTTTTTTTATTTTAAAAACTGTATCATGCGTTCAAACCTTCTAGTCCAGGATTCAAGCGCCCATAGCGTTTGAACGCTCGATTGATAGAAATGCAGAGAACTCGAAAAGTTATATAAAATCGATATATTATGGATCTCGATAGCACTTCTAGTTTGAGATATATGGCATTCTAAAGTTTCGGTTCTACGTACTTTAGCAACTTGTACTCAAGTTTCAGCAGCTTGTATGCTAACAATATTAATTTGAAATTTAACTTAATACAATTCAAAATTCAATTACAATTAAAGTGCTTTGTCTAAAAATATGCCAACACTAAATACCTTAACAAAAAAAGTAATATGTTTTTTATAAAATATATCGTACAGAACCAAAAACATTTTGCAGTGCACGACAGAGACCGAGACCAATCGTTAAAAAATGTGGGGGAAAAGCCAAGTTGGTAAGAATGTGACAAGTCAGTGTTTTAAAAAATGTTGAGAATTCAATCAAAAAGCTCTACTCCACATGGGCATATACGATACATAAATATTTCAGTTTCTCATATAAGCAATAAGCAATTATAATGAATATTGAAGGGCCACCTGTGTAACTCAAAGAGTAATTGGTATATGAATGTAAAAACTGTGTAATTAACTAACTGGCTGTAGTTGCAACACAAGCAGAATTATATGTGGGATGGTTAATCGCTTATCATCTCTCTCCCTCCATGTGGTGTACACGACGGCGGACAACATTAATTTGCCAAGAGCACACTTCAAGCTCTTCCCTCTGAGAGAAATGCACCCTCATTGAACAGTGCAATATCAGCCATCACGAGTACACATTTACCCACATTTGTAAAGCTCGAGTAGTTTGAATATTTAATATATATGTGCAGGTGCAGAATCAAAATTTTGATATGGAGGGTGTAAAAGTATTAAAAGACATATTTTTACCTATTGATATAATTATTATATTTTATTTAATTGTGTACATAGTTCTAA
This sequence comes from Euryodendron excelsum, assembly GCA_033060915.1. Taxonomy (NCBI): domain Eukaryota; kingdom Viridiplantae; phylum Streptophyta; class Magnoliopsida; order Ericales; family Pentaphylacaceae; genus Euryodendron; species Euryodendron excelsum. The sequence continues at coordinate 22,503,863 of CM065387.1, forward strand.
GTTGGACAACGTTAGAGTTGGAAACAAAAAAGTACGCAAGCTTATGATATTGGGAAGTCCTTCCGTAGATTTGATTTTGCTGCTCCAAATTGATATGGCTGAAGTCATGTTTTGCAAGTTGGGGTTGCTTTTCATTTCCTTTGTACCACAAAATAAATAAATGCAGTGTTTAAAAAGATAAATCACAATAAATTCAAATAATGGATCATATAGATCAAAAATAGTACTAACAAGAGTATTATGGCCTATCCTTGTCTTTTTGAATTGTGCCTTCAATAATAACAAGAGTGTTATGGCTTATCCTTAGGTTAAAAATAATGGATCATGTGGGTCAAACATAGTACTAATAGGAGTGGTATGGCTTATCCTTATCTTTTTTAATTGTACCTTCAATAATAACATTACGCACTGAAGGCTTATGTTGGAAGAATTTTATAAAATCACATCATGTAGTTCTCATTAACACAAATGAATACTAGTTTTAGAATAAATCTAATTATAACATAATAAAATACAACTTGATGAATGATAAAATATAGTTAAAGGAAAATAGAAAAGTTAGCCTGTGAGAATTGAGAAGCGTGATATCACTGTTCTAAAGCAACTATGCCTCCCTACGTGAAGGTACAATCGGACATCAACTGCTTCAAGATTCAACCTAATTGCTCACAGCCTATCTACTCGGAAGTCACGTCTAGCGGAAGAATAATGAACCGTTCCAGTCGCGGTTGCCCATAAAACATAATGTAGAAAGTATAAAAATAGTAGATAGAAGATGATAGAGAATAAGAGAACGTAGAGTTTTGTATATCTCAAGTATGTCTTCTATATGTATCACCTTTGTGTGCCATCTTATTGTCTATAAATCAAACCATGCCAAGTATGAGTCTTATATAGGCTTAATAAACTAGCTATTATAAGCAATTAAGCTCTCAAATAAATAGCTACTAAATGTTATAGTGGCTTTATATAATTAATTTTATTCTAACAGCTTACACAAATTTGTTATCTCCTTTGCCACTTTAGAGCATCACGTTCAAATGCCTGTTTAGACATTATTGTGATCATAGACATTAACTAATATAATTATTATTCAAATCATGAATAATTAACAAATATAAAGTTATAGAAAACTTATCAACAAAGACATGTATTCACTGTCTTTAAACTAGATCACGTCTCTTACCTAGTACATTATCTAGTGCTATAAGGTGACTTACCTTTCATGGCTCAACTGTTGCTTCTCTATAAAAATACACTTTCAAAAACGCTGAAGTGTCAAGAACATCTAGTTGAATTGCCGCAAATATTGAATAAAAATAGTATACGTTTGGAAAATATATCCAACAGAACCAAAAACATTTTGCCGCAAGATGTTTTCTCATTTGGCATAGCACAACAGAGACCGAAACGAATTGTAAAAAAAAATGTGGGGGAAGCCAAGCTGGTAAGAATATGACAGATCAGTGTTTTAAAAAAAAATGTTGAGAATTCAATCAAAAAGCTCTCCTCCAAATCAGCATTTATGATATATAAATATTTCAGTTTCTCATACAAGTAATGAACAATTATAATGACTATTGAATGACCGCCTGTGTAACTCAAGAGTAATTGCTATATGAATGTGAAAATTGTGTAATTAACTAACTAGCTATAATTGTTAGACAAGCAGAATTATATATGGGATGGTTAATCTACTTGATCTGGGTTGCTCTATCATTTCTCTCCCTCCATATGGTGGACAACATTAGTTTGCCAAAAACACACTTTAAGCTCTTCCCTTTGAGATAATTGCACGCCCACTGAATAGTGCAATATCAGCCATCAGCAGTACACACTAACCCACATTTGTCGAGAAGATTGGACCAAAGCCTGTGAGTAAAGTTAAAGACTTTACCCTCTCTTGAATGCTTCTTGTGTGAATTGCACATTGTCTTTTCTTTTGATCGAGATCTTATAACCGGAATAGATGATCAGTAGATGAATGATAGATTGATTGTAAAGAGGGAGAGAAATACACAGTGTCTTCAAAATTATGAAGAAATAAATAGTTAACTCTTCAAAATTTTGAAGAAATACACAATCAACCCTCCATCCTAATAGAAAATTGTGAAGAATAGGCTTTACAACTAGAATAGATGATCAGTAGATGAATAATAAATTAATTATATATAATAGAAAAAATATTTTCAATAGCAAGCCAAATGAGATTATCAAGCGTTATTTCTAAAATGTGAAAAGTTATCGAGACCATTTGTAAAATAAAATTTTGAAGTTGTGAAGAAAATATAGAGTCACTTTTTAATTTAAAAATAATCATAATTTTGTTAAGGGGTGTATACTGTCTTTGTATACCCCCTCCCCCCCGCCCCCTTCTTTTTGCATTGTTAGGTCCTATTTGGTAAGAATTTTTTTTTTTTAATTTTAAAAAGCCCAAAAATTTCATGCTAAAAAAAACTTTTTATATATAATTCTACAAAAATTTCGTCCCCATTGGCCGAATATTCTGCATCCACCCCCTAAAAGAACCGGCATGGAGAACAAGCTGAGGCTCAAGACAGGTCAACAAAGCACAACACCACCACAGCACAGGCAACTCCAATTAATTCACATCTTCCACTCACCCCCCAACCCCCCCGGGCGGCGCGTTGGCATTGTTAGGTCCTATTTGGTAAGATTTTTTTTTTTAATTTTAAAAAGCCAAAACATTTCACGCTCAAAATTTTTTTTTATATATAATTCTACATAAATTTCGTCCCCATTGGCCGAATATTCTGCATCCACCCCCTAAAAGAACCGGCTTGGAGAACAAGCCGAGGTTCAAGACAGGTCAACAAAGCACAACACCACCACAGCACAGGCAACTCCAATTAATTCACATTCCAATAAAAGCTTGCCTACTGTTACTGGGAATAAAATTGCAAAAAATTGAGCTTGATTTTACCATAAAACTCAAGCGGTGTGCTACAATAAACCTGATTTGTCGTTGGCATTACTACAAACAAGTGTTGAACGTATGTATGAAAAATTCTAGTTTTTGGTAGGGCCAACTCTGTTGTTGTCAATCATTTGAATATAAAATCAATAACGATGTGACCTACCATACCACAAAGCATAAATCCCCAAAAAAATATAGTAAAATTTCTGCACAATTGAAGAACAGCGGTTGTGGTACCACTGTAATGGTGGCAGCGAAGCCGGCTATGAGGTAGAGATGGAGAGAATGACACTGGTGGCGATGCATGCTAGCAATGAATGTGGCCAATATGAGCAATGTGTTACGCACCGCATGGGAACCCCCAATTCCTTGCGCGCAGAAGTTTAGAACGGCTTAGAAAATTCTAGAACAGTGGAGAGATCTCTAGAAAGCGCTAGAATGTTCTTGAAAGCTCTAGAAGGTTCTAAAATTATGGAGAGATTTCTGGATTTCTCTAGAATTTTCTAGAAGGCTCTTGTATAGTCTAGAGTTTTTTAGAATGTTCTAGAGTAGTGTAGACTTGTACATATTCTAGAATATCTCTAAAATGTTTCATGTAAATATCTTAGATATTTTGTAAGAAAGGAGGTGGGAAGATTCTAGAAGACCACTACCCACGGTAGGATTAAATCAATCTCCACCGTTCATTGAGGAGATGGAAAACCATATAAAGGGGAGGCCACATTTGGCCAAACCAATCCAAGTGAGTTGTGACATTCCCTAGTGTAATCCAAAATCAACATTCTCTCAAACTCTCTTCTAGCCTTTCTTTGTCTAAACCTTTGCCTTACTCAAGTTTGAGGTTGACTTAGCTTTGCTAAGAGAGTATTCAAGCTAAGTGCCGGCACGGTTGCGTTGGTGAAAGTCAAAGGCCGTGACAACGTGGTATCAGAGCAAGGTTCACGAGAGGTCGTATCTTCGAGTAGGCATCATGTTAGGGGAGACTGAGGAAGTGGTGATTTCCGTTGAGGAAGATGCAAGGGGTAGGGGACCCTAACCTCCTCAGGGAGGGAAGAAAGCTCGTGGCACGAGTAAGTCAAGAGGTGAGGACCTCTCCACCCTGGAGGGTAAAGTTGCTGCTATGAAGAATGTGTTACAAGTGATGGAGCAACGAGTTGAGAAGGTTGAGCATGACTTTGAGACCCTTGAGCCTCATACGTTAGGCCAACTTGATCAACTCAAAGAGGATGTGGAATCTTGCTATAATGCTGAGACGAATCGAGCTATGGGCATGCAAGCATTGGAGACGAAGATCATGGATGCTATCACTGCCATGCAAGCCCAACTCAACTCCCTCAAGGCTTCCTTGGAGGGGAACCAAGGACGAGCCCCAGTGGTGGCAAGCTCTAGTAGGCCTTGGGACATGCCAAGGATGGACATGCCCAAACCTAAAGAGTTTAAGGGCGTAAGAGATGCCAAAGAGGTAGAGAACTTCTTGTGGTAGATGGAACGATATTTCGAAGGCTTGAGACTCAAGGAGGAACAAGCCAAGGTACATGCTAGTACCCTATTCCTCACCGATAATGTTATGTTATGGTGGCGAAGGAAGCATGCCGATATGGAAAAAGGTCTTTGCACCATAGCTACGTGGGAGGACTTTAAGAAGGAATTGAAGAGGCAATTCTTTCCAGAGAACGTGGTTTACGAGGCGAGAAAGAAACTACGGGAACTCAAACATAAGACCACTATCAGTGCCTATGTAAGAGAATTCACAACTCTTATGCTACAGATTCCTAACATGGCTAGTGATGATCTTCTATTTTATTTCGTTGACGGACTCCAAAACTGGACAAAGCAAGAGTTGCAACGTCGTGGAGTGAAAAACGTGGACGAAGCTATTGCAGTGGCCAAGTCTCTCACGGAATATCAAAGAAGTGATAAAGGTGAGTCCTCCAAACCTAAGCATCTCAAGATTAATTCTACTAAAGGTGGGGGGGATAAGGGTAAGGGTACCACCAAGGGAGGTGATGGCAAACCTTCCTCAAGGAAGGAGTATGAAGACAAGAAGAAGACATACTCCTCTTAGATTACTTGTTTTGTGTGCAAGGGGCCACACTGGATGAGGGAATGCCCCAAGCTTAGGTTATTGGCTACCATGGTGGAAGAGCAGAAAGCTCAAACTAGCCAAGACCAAGATATGACACATGTGGGATCAATACAGCTTCTCAACGCTTTGAAAGCTAAACCTTTGCCCCAAGCAAATGAAAGCAAAGGGCTTATGTCGTAGAGGTACCGCTAAATAGGAAGCTCGCCCAAGTAATGGTGGACACCGATGCAACCCATAATTTCATCACTCTAGATGAGGCCAAGAGGATTGGCCTAAGGGTTTCTAATGGAGGGGAATGGCTTAAAACAGTTAACACTACGGCTAAACCCTTTAACGGCATAGCTCGTGGGGTTGAGTTATGCATTAGCACTTGGAAAGGAACGGTGGATTTCTGGGTGACACCTATGGATGACTTTAAGATTGTTCTTGGCATGGAGTTCCTACAGAGGGTGAACATGTTTCCCATACCATATTATGACTCTATGTGCATCCTGGAGAAAGGCTCGCCTTGCATGGTTCCGGCATCGCCAAGACCCCAGGTTATGAAGACCTTATCAGCTATGCAAGTAAAGAAGGGCTTGAAGAAGAGAGAAGTCACTTACCTTGCAACTTTAAAAGAAGTAGATCCTATAGAGGAGTCTTATGAAGACCTTCCCCAAGAAATCAAGGATGTCCTTAATGAGTATAAGGACGTGATGCCACCAGAGCTGCCAAAACAATTACCACCTAAGCGTGAGGTGGATCATGAGATCGAGTTGGAACCAGGAGCAAAGCCACTCGCCATGACACCCTACAGGATGGCACCGCCAGAGTTGGCTGAGCTTCGAAGACAACTAAAAGGATTGCTTGATGCAGGACAATACAGGCCATCAAAAGCGCCTTATGGGGCACCAGTATTATTCCAAAAGAAACAAGATGGTTCCCTAAGACTATGCATTGACTACCGAGCCCTCAACAAGGTAACTATCAAGAATAAATATCTTATTCCCTTGATAGCTGACTTATTTGACAGGCTTGGGAAGGCCAAGTACTTCACTAAAGTGGACTTGAGGTCAGGTTATTATCAAGTTCGCATCGCCGAAGGAGATGAGCCCAAGACTACTTGTGTGACGAGATACGGGTCCTTCGAGTGGTTGGTCATGCCTTTTGGCTTGACTAATGCACCCGTGACATTTCGCACCCTCATGAACAAGATCTTTGACCCTTATCTTGATCAATTCATGGTGATATATCTCGATGATATCGTTATATACAGCAACTTGGAGGAGCACGTGAACATCTGCGAATTATGTTCAAGATATTGCGAGAGAATGAACTCAGCATTAAGAAGGAGAAGTGCTCATTTGCCAAAGAAGAGGTGCATTTCCTTGGCCATGTCATAAAAGAGGGGATCCTTTTGATGGATGATTGGAAGGTACGGGCCATCAAAGATTGGGAGCCACCTACTAAAGTCTCCGGGCTAAGATCTTTTCTCAACTTATTGAACTACTACAGGCAGTTCATCTAGGGTTACTCTGTTAGGGCGTCCCCTTTGACTAATTTATTGAAGAAAAATAAGTCATGGGAGTGGACTAAGGAGTGCCAAGCAACTTTTGAAGACTTGAAGACAACGGTCATGGAAGAATCTGTCTTAACTCTCCCAAACTACTCCAAGACTTTCGAGGTACACACGGATGCCTCTGACTTTGCTATTGGGGGTGTGCTAATGCAGGAAAGACACCCCATAGCCTATGAGAGTCGCAAACTTAACGAGACAGAACGACGCTACACAGTGCAAGAGAAGGAAATGACTGTCGTGGTCCATTGCCTACAAACATGGCGCCATTACCTACTTGGAACCCAATTTATGATCAAAACAGATAATGTGGCAACTAGCTACTTTCAGTCACAGAAGAAGTTGACCTCAAAGCAAGCAAGATGGCAAGACTTCTTGGCCGAGTTTGACCATGTGATAGAGTACAAACCCGGCACGCCCAATGTGGTGGCAGACGCTTTGAGTCATAAGTCGAAGTTGGCTACTATAAGCCAAGCTAATGGGGACTTGCTTGCACAGATCAAAGAAGGGCTCCAACATGATCCGATGGCCAAGTAACTGGTAGATATGGCTAGAGAAGGCAAGACCAAGAGGTTTTAGGTTAAGGATGTTCTTCTCTACAACATCAGCAGAAGAATATATGTCCCTGGGTGGAATAACTTCGGGAGGGAACTTATAAAGGAGTGTCACGATTGAACATGGGCTGGACATCCAAGACAAAGGCGCACTTACGCATTATTGGAGGCAGCTTACTACTGGCCACAAATGAGGGATGAAATCGAGTAGTATGTGAAGACTTGCCTTGTGTGCCAGCAAGACAAAGTTGAAAACCAACAGCCCGGAGAATTGTTGGAGCCTTTGCCTATACCTGGATGCCCTTGGGAGAGTGTTTCTATGGATTTTATCTCAGTTCTGCCTAAGTCTGAGGGGTATGGATCTATCATGGTCATGGTTGACAGATTCTCCAAATATAGTACTTTCATACCGGCCCCTATAGATTGCACGGCAGAAGAAGCATCACGCTTATTCTTCGAAAATATGGTGAAATATGGGGGGTTGCCAGGGTCGATCATTAGTGACAAAAGACCCTCGCTTTACAGGGAAGCTATAGAAGGAATTGTTCAAGCTGCTTGGGATAGAACTCCACTTCTCCACAAGTTTTCACCCACAGATAGATGGGTAGACTGATTGTGTGAATGCCTTGTTTGAGTGTTATTTGAGGCACTTTATCAGTGCTAACCAAAGGGATTGGGCGAAGCTCCTAGATGTGGCATAGTTTTCTTACAATTTACATAGGAGTGAGGCTACTGGAAAAAGTCCATTCGAGATAGCAACTGGAAAACAACCGCTCACCCCACATGCATTGGCTACTACTTATAAGGGGAAAAGCCCAAGGGCATATCATATAGCTAAGACTTGGCAAGAGCATGCTGATATGATTCGATCTTACCTTGTCAAAGCTGCCAAGAGGATGAAGAAATGGGCAAATCGGAAGAGGCGACCAACAGAGTATCACATAGGAGATATGGTAATGGTGAAGCTTCTTCTCCAACAGTTCAAGGCTTTCAGAAAGGTGTACAAGGGATTGATATGCAAATATGAAGGCCATTTCAAGGTAATTGGTAAGGTAGGCAAGGTTTCTTATAAACTTGACCTACCCCCTAGCTTGAAGATCCATTATGTCTTCCACTCAAGTGTATTCAAGCCTTACCATGAAAACGAGGATGACCCAAGTAGGAATGTCTCAAGGAAGGCACCTCCAATTATGATCAAGTCATTTGATAGAGAAGTTGAGGAGGTGCAAGCCAACCGAGTAGTGCGATGGAGGGGAGTACCACCAAGTACTCAATTCTTGATTAAATGGAAGAGATTGCCAAAGAGTGAGGCTAGTTGGGAATCACAAGAAGACCTTTGGCAATTCAAAGACCACCTACGACAATACAGAGATGATCAAGCGACGAGGGCGTCATTGGAATAGGTGGGGGAGAGTGTTACGCGCTACATAGGAACATCGAATTCCTCGCGCGCAGAAGTTTAGAACGGGCTAGAAAATTCTAAAATAGTGCAGAGATCTCTAGAAGATTCTAGAAGGCTCTAGAATGTTCTAGAATTATGGAGAGATTTTTAAGTTTCTCTAGAATTTTCTAAAAGGCTCTTGTGTAGTCTAGAGTTTTCTAGAATGTTCTAGAGTAGTCTAGACTTGTACGTATTCTAGAATATCTCTAGAATGTTCCTTGTAAATATCTTAGGTATTTTGTAGGAAAGGAGGTGGAAAAATTCTAGAAGATCCCTCCCCACCATAGGATTAAATCAATTTCTATTGTCCATTGAGGAGGTGGAAAACTATATAAAGGGGAGGTCTCATTTGGCCAAACCAATCCAAGTGAGTTGTAACATTCTCTAGTGTGATCCAAAAGCAACATTCTCTCAAACTCTCTTCTAGCATTTCTTTGTCTAAACATTTGCCTAACTTAAGTTTGAGGCTGACTTAGCTTTGCCAAGAATGTGTTCAAGCTAAGTGCCGGCACGGTTGCACTGGTGTAAGTCCAAGGCCGTGACAAATGGCTAACATGGGCAATGGTCGTGGCCTTTAGTAGCGGTTGTGGTGAACATTAGACAAGGCGGGTCGGTTTTGACTGGGTTTATATTAAAAAAGAAGTTCTCATTGGGTTGAAAACAAAACTGCAAGCCTGCTCAAAATAAAAAATAAAATTTGCAAGCCCTCCCGTTTTACTTAAAATAATATTTTTGATAAACTTTTTTTCTTTAAAAACAAAGCTAAATAATATAAATTTAAATATATAAATATAATAAAAATATAAAAATACATCACTTTATATATATTTCAGACAGTTCCGAGCAAGGCCAAGCTTTAAATTCAATTTTAAACTTGATCATTAAACTAATTAGACTTAAAAAAAAATTCAAACCCTACCAATAATGAACGGACCATTAGGTAACGGTTACAGTGTAGTGGAAGTAGTGAGAGACAAGAATTCAAAAGTGGTCGTCGTCCGCGGCGGTGCTGGTGCCGAGAATTCAAAACCCGTGTTAGACTTTAATTTGAGGCCACTTTGAGTGTCACCAATGTCTTATCCACTCAAAATTAGAAACGAAAAACTACAAAAGACAAAAATTTTGGAATGAGTCAAAATAAGTCAATGTCAAAAGGTCACGTCAACACAAATTTTTGTTCCACCTTCAAAGTAAGCGATCTTAAGAGGAGAGTGCTACATGCCTCAAATTGAATATACAGGCCATATATATTCAAAATAATGTCTAAATTTGAAATTATCATTTCACATTATATTACCTATTAAAACTAAAAACTAATGTTGACCCGTGCTATGAATGATCATTTTGAAAGTTTAATAATTCACGAATAAATATAATAAATTAAAAATTTTAATAATACTTATGGTTTCTGCTTTAACTACACTTTGTTATTTCAAATTTTAGGTTTGAAATTTTGAGCAATAAGGTATTCTAACCTCAAAGTGTGCTAATAGTTAGGCTATGTTGTTAATCATTTTAAGGAAAATACAAAAAGAGAAACATAACACTTCTGTTTAATTCTGTTTTTGTAAGCTTTGTAGTAAATGGAATTAATATGAAGTAATCTCATGATTAATATTTACAGCCAAATCTTCATAGGCTCAAAAATCACGTTCAATTATTTTTAAAAATGTAATTTTTAGATTCCTTACATATATTGAAAGATTCAGTTACTACCATTGATATGAAAAATAAAAAATTGTAGGCTGCTTCTCAATCAGTCATGAAATTTTCTTTCTGAACAAACTCAAAGTCAAATTATGTTTTGAGGTTCTAAATAGATGAGATTGGTTTTTATTGAATGTAGTCTTTTAAGCTATATAATTAATGATGGTTTATTTTGAAACGCCGTGACTCTGTCAAGGTGTTTTGTGCATTATTGAGCTCCACATATAACTTGATCATAATACAAATCTATTATATATGTTATTGCAATTCGTTTTAGTCTTAACTCAATTTAATGCTGTAAATGTATGATGTCTAATATGATTGGTAAAAAAAACTCCATTTAAAACTTGAAAAAAAATTAAAAAACATAAAATATGCCTAAAATTACTCTAATGATCTTCCATTAATTGGTTAGATAATCTCATTCCTAAAATCTCTCCCGACCATAAAATCACTATTTAATTTATTAAGAAAAACTCCTTTCCTAAGATATCACTAATCCCACTACCGGTCTCTCCCTAATCTATTCCTAAAATTCATCCCTAATTCCACCAAGATCCCATTACCAAAATCCATCCCTAATTATGCATTTTCTTTTAGAGGCTAGCCATCGGCAACAGCCATTTTTTCTTCTTTCTATTTATGTTAAGCCACATTGGTCAATTGCGTAAGCCTTCGTAGGCAAGACAAATAGTACCTGCAAAATTATGTATACGATCTAGTAAGCTTGGCAAAACAAATTAGCAATAGATGCACAGGAAGAGACACATTTCTTTCAACGTTCACGCCATAAAATTCACATTTTTGCCGCTATAGTCCTGGGTTCTTCTGTGTTGCCTCATTCTTGTAAAGGACTCTTTAATGATCATAGGAATTGGCTTTATGGATCAGAAAAGTAGCGAAAAACATCAAGAGAAAAAAAAACAAAAAACAAAAAAATAAAAAAATCATGTTTAGTGATCAGGACCCATTTGATCATAGCATCGACGAAGGTCCAGATGGTGTTGCAACGATGAATGATCACTTATAAATAATGTGATTGAAATTCGTCAATGTGCGGTTGTAATGCAGTAATAACTCGATAAGTCGAAATCGAATCCACAGGGAACGATTAACAAAATATGTAAAGTTGGAGCTGGAAATTCACTCACGATAAAAGATAAATTCACTCATGGTAAAAGATTAGATACTGACTATGTCGTACTAAATACCATAGTATTGCAATGGCTTCAGTTGGAACCTAAGCCAACCTATTTGAATTTTACCAAGAATAGTACCGCTGAGATCTGGACAGTTTGTGCAGAAAAATAGTAACCAAAAGAAAAATATTTTGCTTTGGAAGGTTTGATGATTATGGAACTAGAGTTTAAATAATAAAAATGTTCTTGGATACAATTGATTAGACCACCCGATTCACTCGAAATATTAACGAAGGTTTTGTAACTCAAATTATTGGTTTTGTCTTGAGGCTTTGATTTGGAAAATTTAGCGATAAAAATATAATTTCAATAATAATTAAATCTAGAATAGCAAAATTAATGCCATAGATTCATACCATAGATTTGTATATACCAACTGCTTTGTCAAGGCAGAAGGTATTACAAACATAGTCAAGAATCTAAATTTTCTCAAAGATCTAGAATTTAATTACTAAGAAATACCAATTACATCTATTGATATTCCAAGATCCTCGAATGATCTTCACTATTGGCTCCAAGAATAAAATTAACTACTCATAATATTGAAGAGACTTGACTTGAAAAAAATGACTTCATAAATAATTAAAAGCTCTTACATATATCTATCTCTCTTGTCTCGTCTCAAGCTCCCCTCTTGTCTCTCTTGGTGTTGCTATTTATAGACTCACAAGATGAAACTATCCATTTCCTACAATGATGCATTATTTTTTTTTAATTATTAATTTATTCTTTTGTCTTCTTTCCATGTCAATTGCTATTTTTTCATGTCAATTGCCATCTTGACATGTGAATTTTCATGTGAGTTTGTTCTCTCTTTTATCCAAAAGCAAAAACATGCATTGCTTGTTTTGGTGAAGTGGTTGAAAAATAGATATTTGTCCATATGCGTAGGCTCCAATCAATGAAGATTCATTTCTTTCCATGTGAATTTGCTCCCTATTTTATCTAAAAGCCTACAAAATACTCAACAAAATTTATTAGGATTAAAAGTAAATTAATTAAAACCATTTATAATTATTTTAATGCTAACAAACGTAAATTAGAAATTTATAATTATATTTTTACAATGTAATCACACCCCCCAACTTATTTTTTTCTAGTCCCTAGCAAAACAATAAACACACTAAAAAAATAGGCTCCACTTTTGTAGGGACCACAAGTGCATTTAATATATGCACCAAGCCTTTTAACCTCTCGATCAACCCTAGTGTATGAGCAGTGTCTCGTGAGAATTTTCAGTTATGGTACCCACAAACATCAAAGTGGACCTGCAATTGAGGATTGTGAGGATAAAGTTTGACATGTATTAAAACACAAGTATGTTCTGTCTATCATACTCTTTAATACACAAGCAAGATAATATCTTAGAACAACATATGAAAGACTTTTGTATGTGTGTGTGATCATTACACGATAAGAAAAGTATTACAACATAAAAACATGAGTACATCCTTTAAGTTTTGATTCAAACTCATTGGATATTCTCTCAGAAGTAAGAAAAAACATAGGCATCTCACATAGAATGTCTTTGCAAAAGAGTAAATATAATGTAAAATCAAAAGAGACAACATAAAGAAATGATGTGAATATATAAAATGAGAGATGACTTGACATAGTTTCATGAAAGAATTCTCAATATTAAAATCACACAAATAATTGATAAGTGAATTCTATAAGCAGTGAATGAGTAAGCAATGTACACCTCAAATCCTTAAGGAATTTGTTTAGGTTGTAACTTGGCCATGAAGTTTTAAGATAGGGAGAAAGAAAGGATAAAAGGTTCAAAACATGTGTGATCAAGGCATAAATTGATCAATGAATACAAACTTTCAATTTTCCAGTTTTAATTAATTTTTTTCAACAGACAACCTCTTCTTCTGCTTCTTTTTCTTTTTTTCTCTCTTTCTACTCCCCATTTTCATTTGTTTTGTTTTTTTTTTCTTTCTTCCATTGCTAATTACTTTTTCTTTCATTTTGTAAATAGAACATCCAATTTCTGAATTCAACTTGCATAAGTAAAGATACTTGTATTTTTTTTTTTAGAGATGCAACTTTAGCAATGATGTATGTAGCAAGAGACAAAAAAATAAGCTTAAAGATGGTTCCAAGAAAATTATGTCAAGAAAAAAATATGTGGCTCAAAAGATCAAAGATTGTCTCAATTCATTTTTAAAAGTACACAACAGCTCAAAGTTTTAAGAATTCAACTTATTCAATTACTATAGCAATTCAAACAATTGAGTCAAATATAAGTATAATGGAGCTATTGAATGAGTGATGTAGAAAAAAATTATCAAGAATAGATGTAAATACTTCGAAAGGCGTGATTAGCTTTAAAGTTCACTTGGTTAATAATCTCTACTTTTGTAAGGATGAAACTATACAATATGTAAAAATACTAAACTTGTCATGATATGATAATCAGTGATATAAAATATCTTTTTTTTTTATGCGTTAAGATAAAATCTTGCAATTGTATTAAAAATAAAGGATAAAACAAAAATTGTGCTAAGCTGATTAAAAACATGTGATAGACAAGTTCTCAAAATCTACATTTGCATTTCACATTAAACTATACAAAATTATAAAAGATATGCAAATTATATATATATATATATATATATATCACAAATGCATTAAAAGGGTCGAAGTGTATGCACCTAAGTCTTGTGAATGATGATTTTCTTATTATTTGTTTTTTTTAATAAAAAAATATTTTTTTTGTTGAAATATACAAAACGTCTGCAAAATAACTGTTAGTCATATTCACAAATAAACATAAGCATAGAAAATATTTTTTTTTGTTAAAATATACAAAACATCTGCAAAATAACTGTTAGTCATATTTACAGATAAACATAAGCATAGAAAATAAACACTTACAACTTAACACATCTTAAAAGGAATAATTATTGTAAAGTCAAGCCAGACTTTTGACATCAAAATCCAGATAGTCTAATGTTCTGGTGATTTCAAGGCGTCTCAATGTCTCAGCATCTACTCGCCCTAGGTAAACCATTTGATTCACTGACATTAGTCGGTTACTCCCTTTACAATTTTTATCGAAACACATGTGTCTAGCACAACGGTGACACCTATTTAGTACATTTGTTCTTCTCTTATATGTTAGAGTACTGTGACTAGTAAAAAGTTAAGGTTGCTTCTCTTCAAGCTCAACTCTCCTCATCATCTTTGCACAACGAACTATCTCGCTCCGGATACCAAATGAAAATATCCGATAGATGCAACATGCAAATGTAAGCACTCGACCATCTATATGCGAAGTCATAACACAATTATTAGTTGAAGACATAACTCTATTTAGTTCTTTAACATCTATTGGTCACAAAGACAAAACTACAGAAAATAACAACATAAAATATATATAAAAAAAAAAGAGAGAAAGTGTCCCCCCCCCCCCCCCCCCCCCAAAAAAAACTAGAGAAGGGCCACGTCTCGAGGCATAGAAGGGAAAAAAATAAGGGAAGTAACAAACACGGGAGGAGAACAAGGTAGTCCCCCCTAACCAAAGATAAACTATCTACCAAATTATATTAAACTATCCTAACCGTACAAATCATGTGGTGGTGCTTCTATTCAAGCAATGGTGGATCTATAAGATTCACACTTTCAATAAAACTTACAAAATTCTCAAGGTAGGGCTTTAGTCGATGCCTATTGACTTCGAAAACATTCTCATTACTGGGATTTTCAACTTTTATTGCCCCATATGGTGATATGTCCCTAACAATGAAAGGTCCTGACCATCTACTTTGAAGCTTGCTCGAAAACAAGTATAACCGAAAATTGTAGAGCAAGACCTTTTAACCAATCGAAAAAGATTTTCTATGAATGTGTTAGTTATGAAGGAATTTCATCTTCACCTTAGAGATCTTAGCATTCTCATAGGCATCATTACGAAGCTCTTCTAACTTGTTGAGTTGCAACTTCCTATTTTGGCCCGCCTCATGAATGTTCTTATTAAAGTGGCGAATGGCCCAATAAGTCTTGTGTTCAATTTCAATCGGAAGGTGGCAACCCTTTCTGTACACAAGTTCATAAGGAGAGGAACCTAAGATGGTCTTATAAGCAGTTCGATAAGCCCATAAAGCATCCACTAACCTCAAAGACCAATCCTTTCGGTTAAGGGTAATAGTTTTTTCAGGGATTTGCTTAATCTCCTGATTAGCTAACTTAACTTGGCCACTAGTTTGGGGATGATAAGGTGTACTAACCTTATAAACAACCCCATACTTTCTCATTAACAATCCAACAGGTGTAAATTAGAAATGGGAACCACCATCGCTAATGATAGCACGTGGCATACCAAAGCGTAAAAAGATATGCTCTTTTAAGAACCGGACCACCACACGGTGATCATTGGTGTGAGAGGCAATGGCCTCAACCCATTTAGACACATAGTCTATGGCCACAAGAATGTAAAGGTAACCAAACGAACTAGGAAAGGTTCCCATAAAATCAATACCCCAACATTCTATTATCTCAAGAACCATAATAGGGTTTAGAGGCATCATATGCCTCCTCAAAAGACTCCCTAAATGTTGACACCTATCACAGGACATGCAAAAAGATATGAATATCTTTAAACAAAGTGGGCCAATAGAAATTGCTTTGCAAAATCTTTGCGACTGTTTTGTGTGAAGAAAAGTGTCCACTACACGCTTGTGAGTGACAAAACTTTATAACACTTTGAATTTCATCGTTAGGAAAACACCGACGAATCATTTGATTAGGACAATACTTAAAAAAGTATGGATCATCCTAGGAAAAATATCTCACATTTCTAAACAATTTCTTTCTATCAAAACTGGACCAATGTGAGGGAAACTTACCAGTAGCCAAAAAGTTGGTTATATCTGCATACCAAGGAGGGGTAGCGTGTGATAATGCTTGCACTTAAAAAAGATGCTCATTCGGAAAGTATTCATTAATGGGAAGGGAGTCTTGGGCGTCCCCATCAATAGGGAGCCTCGAAAGATGGTTGGCTACTACATTCTTTACCCCTTTCTTATCTCTGATCTCAATATGAAACTCTTGTAGTAAGAGAATCCATCGGATGAGTCACAATTTTGCATTGGGCTTAGTAAACAAATACTTTAGTGCGGAATGATCAGTGTATATGATCACTAATAATCTGACTAAGTATGATATGAACTTATCCAATGCAAAACCACGTCGAGAAGCTCTTTCTCTGTGGTGGTATAGTTCATTGGGCCTCATTAAAGGTTTTGCTCGCATAGCAAATAACATGTGGCTTTTTATTTATCCTTTGCCCCAAGATTGCCCCAACTGCATAATCACTCACATCATACATCAACTCAAAAGGAAAGGACCAATTGAGTGATTGAATAATAAGGGCAGTGGTCAATAGCTCTTTAAGCTTGTCAAAAGCTTTTTGGCAATCAGACTTCATTCAAATAGAACATCTTGGGACAATAGATGGCATATTGGATGGGAGATGACACTAAACCCTTTTATGAATCACTGATAAAAACTAGCATGCCTAAGTAAAGACCTAATGTCTTTAACGGTCTTAGGGGTAGGGAGCTTTTGAATCATTTTGATTTTAGTCTTGTCTACGTCTATCCCCTTATTGGACACTATATGTCTAAGAACTATACCTTTTGTAACCATGAAGTGACACTTCTCTCAATTGAGCACTAAATTACTCTCTTTGTATCTCACTAACACCTTCTCAAGGTGTTCCAAACAAACTTTATAAGTATCCCCATCCACAAAAGAAATCATCCATAAAGGCCTCTAAGAACCTCTCCATCATATCGTTAAAGATAGACATCATGTACCTTTGAAAGGTGGCCGGTGCATTACACAAGCCCAAATGCATTCTTTTATAAGCATAAGTGCCGAAGGGGCATCTGAAGGTAGTCTTTTCTTGGTCTTCGAGCGACCTCTATCTAATTGTAACCGAAGTAACCATCTAAAAAGCAATAAAAGGCTTGGCTCGCCACTCGTTCAAGGACTTTATCCAAGAAAAGGAGTGAAAAAGGTCTTTTCTAGTCGCGGCATTCAACTTATAGTAGTTAATAGTTAATACACATTCTCCACCTAGTTTGAATCCTAGTGGGAACTAGTTCATTGAACTCATTTTTCACCACTGTTATGCCTGATTTCTTGGGCACCACTTGGCTTAGACTAACCCACTTAGAGTCAACGATGGGATAGGTAATACCTGCATCAAGAAGCTTCAGTACTTCTCCTCTCATGACCTCCTTTATGTTTGGGTTTAAGTGTCTTTGCCTTTGACGCACATGCTTAGACTCTTCCTCAAAGTGTATACAGTGAGTACACAAAAGAGGACTAATGCCGTGAAGATCCGCTATGGTCCAACCTAAGGCTTTCATATGGGATTTAAGCACTCTCATTAAAGATTCCTCTTGGCCTTCAGACAGGCTAGAGAAAATGACAACCGAATAAGATTCACATCCACCCAAGAATACATACTTCAAGGTGGATAGCAAAGAATTTCTTTCTGGAATGGGTGGTTGTTGCTCAGAAGGGATTGGTTTAATAACACTAGGGGTTAAGGGTTCAAAAGAAGGGATCAATTGATCCACTTGCATACAAGACTTACTGTCTATCCCTTCTACAGTTACAACCCTCACACTAACACTGTCATTCTCTAAGTGGTCATGAGTCAAAACTAGAGCCTTCTCTAAAGAATCCTTGAAAAACTCATGCTCAAAGTGCTCTTGGATAATAAACTCAATGAAGTCTATTTTTCTGATATCCTCGCACTCTCCAATTTGTTTACCCACTGTAAAGATATTTATCTCTAAGGTCATGTGACAGTTTCAATTACTCATTTCTATAATGAATAATAGCATTGGCAGTTGCTAGGAAGGGTCGACCTAAAATGAAAAGGATATGTCGTTTGGCATTGGCAGCTTCGATAGGTTGAGTATCTAAAACAATAAAATCCACTGGATAGTAGACATTGTCTACTTGAATGAGCACATCCTTAATAATGCCTCTAGGAACTTTAATAGAACGATCAACGAACTCCAAAGTCACCTGAGTAGGGCTCAACTCTCCTAGACCTAGTTCTCTATTGACCAAGTAAGGAAGAAGATTAACATTAGATCATAGGTCAAGCATAGCACGATCAATTCTACGTCCCCCAATTGTACGCGAATTAGTAGGACAACCAAGGTTCTTATATTTTGGTACAGTTTTACATGGTAAAATGGCACTCTAACTCTCATTCATCATAGCTGTCTCTCTAACATGCAACCTCCTTTTAATAGTACACAAGTCCTTCAAGAACTTGGCATAGGAGGGAATCTGTTTGATAGCATCTAAGATGAGAATATTGACCTTAACCTGTTTAAAGATCTCATAAATCTCAGAATTTAACAATTCATTCTTAGGTTTGGTTAATCGATAGGGAAACGGGGCATGCTTCATGATATTAATGCCCGTGTCTTTAAATGCATCAATAGATTCAACTAGAGGCTCAAAATGATTTTCATTCTTTCTTGACTCTTATTCACTTTCTTTCTCTTGCTTTTTTCCCAACCCAACAATATCATTACTACCCTTTTTGCTTTCTTTTCTAGGAGAAATGGTTTTATCGATGATTTTTCCACTCCTAAGGATTATGATGGCTTGCACCTGCTCATAATTGGTTTCAACTAAATTGGCAGGTTTTGGGTTCTGTTGGGGCTGTGCCGAAAATCTCTCTGATACTTGTTGGGTCAAAGCCTGAGACATTACAATAATATTCTTCTAAATATCATGCAAGATACTTGTATGTTGATCAAGCGTTTGTTCAGTCCTATCCACCCTATTGGTAACTCCTCTCAAATCATTAGACAATTGGTTAACATTATCATCCACAATACGTCTGTGAGGAGGTTGGTACTGTGTGGGTTGGGGTTGGTAAAGCACAGATTGTGGGGCTTGGAAAGGTTGAGGGTTCTAAAACCCTCCTTGGTAAACTTGACAGTTTTGGGGACTCTCATTTCTCCAACCAAAATTAGGATATTTTTTCAATTTGGGTTCTAGGTATTAGAGTATGGGTTTTCCCCACTCCTTTGGTCTATATACCCACCTCGGTATTAGCCAACTGCAATGACTTGGCCATGTAATGTTGTAGCGCCCAGATTTTTCGCACTCGAGGAATACTCACCCAAGCGGGAAAAATACTATACTCTCTCGTTAGAACTCACCCTCCTAAAAGAATGAGTGCGACTAGGTTTGAATTGAGAACAGGTTTGAATAAAGGGTTTTTTGAAAAAGATTCGGAGTCGCCACCTAACTTGATTAAGGTGAGTTAGGTCACCTAAAAACTAAGAGTAATCCGAAGACTACACTTAGGGTTTTGGAAAATGATTTTGAAAAACATCTCCTTAAGAGAGGGTTTTTAAGGAAAACAGGTTGTTTGGCAACCTCTGGAAAACATTTGGCCCTTTTTAGAAAAATAACTCCTTTTGGTCTTTGAAATCAGTGATCCTAGGTTCGAAGGTTGGTTACGTGTAGGGAAGACGCACTAAGCTATCACCCTACCCCGCCCTTTCGGTACCTACATGCCAATCTACCCTAAATTTACCTATGGGAGTCTTCAACTAACTAATGGTTCAACCCTATTCACTTTGAAAAACAATGTTTGAAAACTAATTTAGCATGATGCATGACATGCAAGTGCAAGATGAAAGAATTGGAAAATAGAAATTGATTTGAAAAGAAATTGATTTGATTTGAAAATAGATTTGAAAAGATGTAATTGAAATTGGAAAGTTTGAAAATTGAAAGTAGAAGTTTGAAAATAGAAATTTTGAAATTTTGAAAATAAATTGGAATGTGAGATTTGAAAAGATTTTGGAAACCGCACCCATGAGGGTGGAATTGAAAGTTTGAAAAGTATTGTGACCGCACCTATGAAGGTTGCCTACGTATCCCTTTGGGGGAATCAGGTCAGTCGTAGTTCGGACAAGAGTCCGATTGAAAAGAGATTGATTTGAAAAGAGAGATTGGATTGGAAGAAAGAAATTGAATTGAAAATTGAATTTGATTTGAGATTAGAAAAGGAGATTGAATTTGAGAAGATTGGACTTGCTTTGGAAAGATTGATTTTGGAAAAATTTGGTTTTGGAAAGATGGAGGTTTAGGAACCTAGACTTAGGAAAGGCTTGACTCGACTTGGAAGGTTTAGTAGATTAGGAAAGGTTGGATTTAGGAAATGTTCGAATTAGGAAATGTTCGATTTAGGAAAGTTTCGAATTAGGAAAGTTTCGTTTTTGGAAAGTTTCGAATTAAGAAAGGTTCAAATTAGGAAAGTTTTGAATTAAGAAAGTTTCAACTTAGGAAAGTTTTGAATTTGGAAAGTTTAGAATTTTGGAAAGTTTCGAAATTAGGAAAGTTTTAGGTTTAAGAAAGTTTTCAACTTTAGGAAAGTTTTGAAATTAGGAAAGTTTTATTTTTGGAAAGATGTTGGAGTTTTGGAAAGTTTAGAATTTAGAAAGTTTTGAAGTTGGAAAGATTTGAAATTTAGAAAGTTTAAGATTTAAAAAGTCTTAAAGTTTTAGAAAATCTTGAGATTAGGAAAGGTTTGAGTTTAAGAAAGATTTGAAAGCTTGGATTTGAAAAAGATTTTGAAAAGGGGTAGAATTAGGAAAGGGTTGAATTAAGAAAGATTTGAAAGTTGAGTTTTAAAGCTTAGGAAAGATTTTTATGTTCAAGTTTTGGAAACTTAAGATTTAGGAAAGTGGGAGTCCAGGAAGGATGTGAATTAGGAAAGATTTGAATTTTGAAATTTAAGGAAAGATTTAAAATTTAGGTTTAGGAAACTTATGGTTTAGGAAGGAATTGAAGTAGGAAAGGTTTGGATTAGGAAGGGATTGGATTTGGTTTCTAAAAGAAAGGGTTTGATTTTGTTTCCAAAAACGGAGGACGGGATCTAGTTTCCTAAACGGGGAGATTTGACTCGGTTTCCTAAAGGGAATGTAGGATTTGGCTAGGATTTGGAAAAGAAAATTCTAGAAACCCCTAGATTTGGAAAATTGTTGTTTTGACGTAGAAAAGAGGTTTTGGAAACATGTATAGTTTTGATATAGAAAACAAAAGATTTTGAAAACCTAGGTTTGGGGCAAAGTTTGAAAATCATGTTTTTGGAAAGAAAACTAGGGTTTCCTAATTGTGGGTTCTAGGGTTTGGTTTGGGCTCTAAGGAAAGAGTTTTCTTTGGAAAACGCGTTTTTAGAAACGAAGGTTTTCTAGAAGGGAATCCTAGGGAGGAGTTTTTTGGAAAGCATGTTTTTGGAATCGTAGAGTTTAGAAAGAAAATCCTATAGGGGAATTTCTAGAAGAAAGATTCTGAGAGGAGAGTTTTTAGAAAGATTTTTAGGGAGTGTTTTTAGAAAGTGAATTTTGAGGAAAGAAAATTTTGGAAAGGAGTTGAAAAAGAGAGTTTTGAAAAAGAGATTTTGAAAGGGAGTTTTTGAAATCAATTTTGAAGAGGGGAGTTTTAGGAAAGTATGTTGAAAAAGAGATTTTTAGGAAGAGATTTTTGAAGAAAGAGTTTTTAGAAGGTATAAAAACATCTCACTTTCCTAAAGCAATTCTAACCATAAGAAGGCTAGAACCACTTTAAGAAAGTGGTTTTGAAAACAAGGTTTGAAAATATAGACCAAAAGGCCACTTTTAATATAACACTTTCCTAAAGCAACCCTAGCCATGGAAAGGCTAGAATCACCCTAGAATTGTGGTTTTGAAAACATGTTTTTGAAAAAGAGCTTTTGATGCGATTTTGAAAACAAGTTTGAAAACGATTTTTGAAAGCAACTTTTTGAAAACGAATTTGGAAGATGCAAGACTATGATATGCACAATGCAATTTGGGGTCGTGAACATACAAGGCTAAGGCTTCACCACATAATCAAGGGGGCCGGACCCACGTGGTCTTTGGTTAGACTAGAAGAAAGCCCCCGACACAGTGACTCTCCCATAGTCCAATCCTACACATGGACCGGGAATCCCCTTGTTTCAAGCATGCAAAGAAAGGGGGGAAAAGAGATGGGGGATTAAAATAGAGAAAACCCAAGTGGGTTGGAGAGAGAAGAGAGAGGGGGGAAGTGCAGAAAATTAAATAGGGAGCCTACCTTGTTTCTTGTTTATTTTGCGCGCCGTGCAGTCTTCGGTCTTCGGTCTTCGGTCTTGATCTTCACCCTCAGTCTTCAAGGATTGTCTTCAGGCTTTGAATGGCTGCTCTTCAAGTCTTGAGAGAGTGGTTGAAGGCTAGTGTATGGAGTGTATAAGGGTGTATATGAGTGTATAGGAGGCTAGGGTTTGTGTAGGGTGGCTAGGGTTTAGAAAACCTAGGGAGGCTAGGGTTTTTGAGGTGCTCGAGCTCTGTATATCGAATTGTATGATTTCTAGGTTAAGTTTGCAGACCCCTTTCACGTTGATCGAGGCTCTGTATTTATAGAAGCTGGACAAGCCTGGCGCCTGTTGTAGTGGCGCCAGGTCAAAATTTATACTAGCGCCACTACGAGTGGCGCCAGGCCATTTTTTGGCTTAGTGGCGCCAGCCATTTAGGAAACAATTAAGGTCGACAAGCAACGTATCTTTGACTAGATTTGGGCGCCTGTACTAGTGACTACCATGTAAATTTTAGTCTGGCTTCACTAGGAGTGACTCCGGAAAGTCCAGGAATGATTTGAAGGAGCCGGGAGTGACCCGGAAGGCCGGAAAGGAGCAGGAACACTTAAAATAGCGTCCTGGAGGTATTTGACTTGAAAAGTGAGGATTGGATGTGTCGGAAAGGTTGACCGAGCCTTTAGGGGCAAAACGGTCAATCGGACCGGAAAACTGCCGGGACAGACTCAAACTGTCCCGGAAGAAGACTTGGGGTCTAGAAACATTATTTAGAATGTTCCCAGAGGTTACCGGTTTGATTCCCAGGGCTAGCGTGGTCGGAAATGGAAACCGGCCCACCAGGGGCAAAACGGTCATTTTATACCGGGTTTGCCGGAACTGACTCGGAATGGTCCGGAAAGGTAAAGGAAGGTCGAGAACACTATAAAAAGTATTCTCGGGACATTACCGGTTTGATACCCAGAGCCGGTGTGGTCGAAGAAGGAGACCGGCCCTCCAGGGGTAAAACGGTCATTTTGTACCGGGTTGGCCGGAACTGACTCGGAGTGATCCGAAAAGAGAAGGGAAGGTTGAGAATATTATAAAAAGTATTCTCAGAAGGTTACCGGTTTGATACCCAGAGCCGGTGTGGTTCTCGGGGCGTTCGGATGCCTAGGGGCAAAATGGTCATCTTGACCGGAAAAGGTCCAAAGGGTAATTTGGTCATTTTTCACCGAAGTGAACTAACAGACATGGGTATTGACCTAGGTTTTGAGTGTTTCCGTCACTCGGACGGGGTTGAGTATTTTCGCTACTCGGACGGGGTTGACGGTTTGAGAGTATTTTTGCTACTCTAACGGTTCTGTGAGTATTTCCGCTACTCTAACGGTTCTGTGAGTACTTCCGCTACTCTAACGGTTCTGTGAGTATTTCCGCTACTCGGATGGCTCTGTGAGTACTTCCGCTACTCTAACGGTTGAGTATTTCCGCTACTCGGACGACTCTGTGAGTACTTCCGCTACTCTAACGGTTGAGTATTTCCGCTACTCTAACAGGGGTGTGAGTAGTTTTGCTACTCGAACCGTCTCGAGGAATAAACTGTCTCGAGAGAGGGATTGGAAAGGGGTCTTATCGTCTCCGAAGAGACGTGTCTGGATTGGAACCGTCTCGAGGAATAAACTGTCTCGAGAGAGGGATTGGAAAGGGGTCTTACCAACTCCGAAGAGACGTGCCTGGATTGGAACCGTCTCGAGGAATAAACTGTCTCGAGAGAGGGATTGGAAAGGGGTCTTACCGACTCCGAAGAGACGTGCCTGAGTTTTGAGTGTTTTCGCCACTCTAACGGTGTTGTGAGTGTTTCCGCCACTCTGACGGTTTTGTGAGTGTTTCCGCCACTCTAACGGTTTTGTGAGTGTTTCACTACTCGGACCGTCTCGAGGAATAAACTGTCTCGAGAGAGGGATCGGAATTGGAATAAGAAAGGACAATGCCCCTAAGGGCATTTTGGTCATTTTGCCTCTATTTGGGCCTGACAGACCCACGAAGCGATGGAAAGATGGAATTTGAAACTAGAGAATTGGATTCGATAGGAATATGCCCAAAATGACTTGAAAACAAGCCTGGACGGAGTGTAGACTGCCGAGCGGTCAAAAATGGGGTGCTTACAAATGTCTCTCACACTCTTGGTATAACTGGGCATGTGGCAGTGTCATGCTTCGAAGTGTCACACACTAGACATGGTGAACTAGTAGGCTCAACCTCCATGGCATTAACTATAGACGTCTCTATAGCCTCTACTTTACGGGAAAGGGAGATAACTCTAGCATTCAGATCGTCAACTTCCCCAAGTTAATACTTAACCCTTTAATGTTGTGTGGTTAGTCTAGTTTAAGGATTTTGGATCTTAGTGGTGGCCCAATTTCTAGCCAAGTTAGCTAGGTAGTCAAAGTGTAGTTATACGCTTCAGTGGGATTCTTATCAAGATAGGTCTCTACGCACATAGACTCCACAAACATCTTCAATTGAGGGGTCAATAAAGAGTAAAAGTTGTTGATGATATGCCAATCGGCAAACCCACGGTGTGGACATGACAATAACAAATCTTTAAACCTCTCTCACCATTAGAAAAAGGTTTTACCTAAAGTTAGGACAAATTAAGAGATTTGGCGACGAATTGCCTCGGTCTTATGTTCAGGGAAAAACTTTTTCAAGAATTTCCTTTGTAGTGTATGCCAAGAGTGTATAGACCTAAGCCTTAATGAATTAAACCATATCTGGGCTTTGTCTTTCAAAGTGAATGGGAATAGTTTTAGAAGTAAAACTTTCTATGGACAATAGTTATCCTGAAATATCAAACATGTGTCCTCAAAATCCTTGATATAAATGTATGGACATTAAGAATCTATACCATGGAAAGTAGGCAATAGTTGTAGCATTCCCAACCTCAGATTGACCGTGTTTTGGTGCTCGAAAAATCCTATGCATGATGTGGGGCTTTGCCTTGCGGGATTCATATAATCTCGCATTATTCTATGTTGGGGAGGTGTCATGTCGCCATGGTTACTCCCTCTATCATTAGGATTTATTGGAAGCTCTGGGGTAAGAAGGGGATTCAAACCTAGAGGGTTGTTAGCCCCATCATTAATGTTGGCCATAAGTATAGGACCTAGATCAATTGTTAATCAAAAATTTAAAACAGGAGTTCTCCATGGAGAAAGAGTATGGTAAGTAGGAGGAAGATCTTCAACTCTCACCAAATGCCTATGAACATCCCTCAGGTAGTGTTGTGACATACAAATGTACACAACCTATTAAGCACATAAGAAAGGGGGATGGCGTAAATAGAGGTAGAAAATTGAAGAATAACCCAAGTGGGCTAAGATAGAAAACAGAGAAGTGGGGATTTGCAAAAAATTAAAAAGAAGTCCCACATTTGTCTTCTTTTTTCTTTTGAATGCTTCAATGGAGACTTGCTTAATCTTAAACTTGAGAGACTTTCAATGACTTCCAGAAAAAAAAAAAATTTTTTTTTAATTTATTATTATTTTTTTTTAGGGAACACGCTAAAAAGAAAGAAAAATTACCTGTACATAAAAACAAAAAAAAAAAGAAATACACATTAGGAACGTTAGTATTGGTAACCTTAGTGGGTGGCGTCAACCTAAATAGGCGGTGAATCAACCCGAAATAAGGTTATCCAAAATAAAAAAGAAAAGAAAAATAAATAAAGACTGTAAATAAAAGAGCAATAAATAAATAAAGACTATAAATAAAAGAGTAATAAATAAATAAAGACTCTAAAGAAATAAAAATAAACAAAGACTGTAAATAAAGTTAAATGATTAGATGAGTTAGATGAGTTAGGTGAAAAATAAAAACAGAAAAGATGGTACCCAACTTGAATGGCTTCATCCAACAATAGGCGAGTATGCCAACCAAAAAGTTTAGCCACATAAAAATAAATGACTAAATAAAAGAAAAAGAACTAAATATAAACAAATGTACAAGTTAACAATAGAACGAAGTAAAAAGTAAGTATAAACCATTGATCAGTTGGTATATATCGTCCAATTCCTCCGTCAGGATAGGAAAATAATCAATTGTGCAAAATACAGCAAAGGTATTATCAATTTGTAGTCCGTAAAGGTGTTGTTATATTTTTTTATTTTTGAATTTTTTTTAAAAAATATTTTTTTATATTTTAAATTTTTTTCTTTTTTATTTTTTTATTTGTACAAATTTTAATTAAAATCGATCCCCGGCAATGGTGCCAAAAACTGATCACTTGTAAATAATGTGATTAAAATCCACCAGTGTGCGGTTGTGATACAATAATAACTCGATAAGTCGACATCGAATTCACAGGGAACTGTTAACAAAACATGCAAAGTTGGAGTTGAAAATTCACCCACAGTAAAAGATAAATTCATCCACGGTAAAAGATTAGATACTGGCTAAGCCGTGCTAAATACCGTAGTATTACAACGGCTTCACTTAGAACCTAAGCCAACCTGTTTGAATTACACCAAGAATAGTACTGCTGAGATCTGAACAGTTGGTGCAGAAAAATAGTAACCAAAAGAAAAATGTTTTGCTTTGAAAGGTTTGATGATTGTGAAACTAGATTTCAAATAACAAAAATGGTCTTGGATCCAATTAATCAAACCACCAAATTCACCCGAAATATCAATAAAGGTTTTGTAACTCAAATCATTGGCTTCGTTTTGAGCATTTGATTTGAAAGATTTAGTGATAAAAGTATAATTTCAATAATAATTAAATCTAGAATAGAAAAATTAACGCCATAGATTCATATCATCGATTTGTATATACCAGTTGCTTTGTCAAGGTGTAAAGTATTACAAACATAGTAAAAAATCTAAGTTTTCTTAAATATCTAGAATTTAATTATCAAGAAATACTAATTACCTTTGTTGATATCTCAAGATTCTCGGATGATCTTCACAATTAGTTCTAAGAATAAAATTAGCTACTCATAATATTGAAAAGACTTGACTTGAAAAAAATGACTTCATAAATAATTGAAAGCTCCTACATATATATGTCTCTCTTGCCTCTTCTCAAGCTTCCCTTCTTGTCTCTCTTGGTGTTGCTATTTATATATTCACAAGATGAAGCCATCCATTCCCTACAATGATGCATTATTTTTTTTTTTAATTATTAATTTTTTCTTTTGTCTTCTTTCCATGTCAATTTTCATCTTTTTATGTCAATTTCCATCTTCCCATGTGAATTTTTATGTGAGTTTGCTCTCTCTTCTATCCAAAAGTAAAAATATACGTTGCTTATTTCGGTGGAGTTGTTGGAAAATAAATGTTTGCCATGTGGGTGGGCTCCAATCAATGAAGACTTCTTTATTTTCATAAAAGCCTACAAAATTCTCACCAAAATTTACTAGAATTAAAAGTAAATTAATTAAAACTATTTATAATTATTTTAATACAAACAAACACAAATTAGGAATTTTTAATTACATTTTGGCAATGTAATCAATGAACATGGTTTTGGTGTAATGGTAATCAATGGTCGCTGTTTAATATTATCTGTGGGAGAGAGAGCTACCAATAATAATGGAGAGAGAGGTATTATGAGATTAAAATTTTGTAATAACATCAATCACAAGGACACTGACCTTGAATATTATGAACACACTATAGAACAGAGAAAACCTGTCTTAGGAGAAAAATTGAAAGGAGATATGAAGATAGTGTGGGAATCGACATTAAGCTGGCTTCTTCTTTTGTTTTTTTTTTTTTTTTTTTTTTTAAGTCTTTAAGGAGAGAAGTTAGAAATCATTTATCCATTTAGTGAGTGTTTTGTGGCAAATAGTGGCAGAGATTTTAGGAATTGTATTATCCTTTTTTTTATTAAAGAAATTTTGTTTCCCTTTTCTAGTTTAGGAGAGGAGCTGACTCTAGAAATGGAAAAAGAGGAGCTAGGTTTGTGAAGTGGCATCATAGTTTTTTAAGATTATTAGAAAATGAGAATGTTTTACAAACAGAAAATTTTATACAGAATAATGTAGTTGAATGAAAGCCATTCATTTGAAAATAAAATACTCATGATTGTGGCTCTTCTTTACAAAAATGTCACTACCACTTCATTCTGGTAAGATTTTTTGCATAAATATTTTTTGAAAAATAGCATTTTTCATTAAAAAATATGGATTGAATTTTAGAGGTTGAGAAACACTCTTTATATTTGCCTTTATTATTGTGTGAAGTATATATAGATGCCAAACTTTGCAACACAATATATAAAAAAATTTTAAATGAAAATTAAAAATAAAATGCAATGATAATATTTAGAAACCAAGATAAATAGTATCTCAATTTGTAATTAACAAAAATCTTACTCTGCCTTCAAGACCTTTTTTCATCCGCTCCGATGATGGTGGAACTACTGATGATAACATATGATATCAACCCATGGTTTAAGCTGAAAGCTTGCAAACATACTTTAGAAGTCAACATTATATACTATAGAGATAGAAAACATCATTGATCCAAAAACAGCCTAACAACAGTTACCAATCCCAAATCTACAAAAAAAAAAAAAAGGACCAATCAGCCTTGTTAAAACAACGAGAGATGATAGGAATAATACATACCTAGAGAGAGACTCGTATGTCTTGATAAAGAGAGAGAGAAAAACATATGTAATAATAGAGAGAGAACGAAGAGGCATATGCATATGTAGAGAGTGTAAGCACCCCATTTTTGCCCGTTTGGTAATCTCTGGTCCGTCCAGACTTGAGTTAAAGTCAATATGGACATATTCCAGTTTTCCAATCCTAATTCAGTCTATCCATTGCTTCGCGGGCCTGCCGGGCCCAAATAGAGGCAAAATGACCAAAATGCCCTTGGGAACATTATTTAGTCCAATTCCAGTAGGCACGTCTTCCCAAAGACGATAAGTCCCCTTTTCCAGTTCAATTCCAATCCAATTTCAAGTCCAATTCCAAACCCAGTCCGGCAAACTCGAGAAAGTTGATTCCTCGAGGCAGTAAGTCCCTGCTGTCCGGGACATTTTTCGAAGAAAGTTTTTCAGAACGGTAAGTCCCTTCAAACCCGTCGACTGGGATAAGACCCCAAGTCCCCGAGATGGTAGAACAGCCACCTTTGGCGCCTGCTAGCCGGCCAATGCAGAAATGTCTGTTTCGACACGCCTTCCGAGAAAATTGATTCCTCAAGCGCTAAGTCCACCTAGCAGCTTCCAAAGATTAGACAGTCTCTGGAATGATCGCGACCCGTTAGAGTAACGAAAATACTCATAAACATCGCAACTGTTAGAGTGGCGGAAACACTCGCAAATAGATCGATATAGGAAATTGCGAGCATACTCCTAGGTCAACACTGGTGCCTGCTAACTCACTTCGGTGAAAAATAACCAAACTGCCCTTAAAGCCATTTTGGCACGTTTCTCGAGACATTACCTATGTCCTCAGAACGGTAAGTCCACACTTCCAAGATCGTCCCAGAGATGATCCAGCATAATTAGGTGCCTTCAAGTCAGTTTTGGGCCAATTCTGAAACTCTCCGGTCAAGATGACCATTTTGTTCCTAGGCATCCGAACACCCCGAGAACCACACCGGCTCTGGGTATTAAACCTGTAACCTTCTAGGAATGTTTCTTATAGTATTCCCGACCTTCCATTATCTTTCCGGATCATTCCGAGTCAGTTCTAGCAAACTTGGTGCAAAATGACCGTTTTGCCCCTAGTGGGCTGGTCTCCTTTTCCGACCACACTGGCTCTGGGTATCAAACCGGTAACCTCCTAGAACATTCCGGTTAATGTTTCCAAGCTCTCGAGTCTTCTTCCGGGAAATTCTGAGTCCATCCCGGTAGCTTTCTGGCTCGATTGACCATTTTGCTCCTAATGACCCGGTCAATCCTTTTAACACATCCTATCATTATCTTTCAAGTCTACTATCCCTGAGATCCTGTTCTAAGAGTTCCTATCCTTTTCTGACCTTCCGGACCATTTCCAGTTCTCTAAATCCTTTTCGGACCTTCCGGAATCACTCCTAGTGAAGCCAAGCTAAAAATTACATGGTAGTCACTAGTATAGGCACCCAAATCTTTGGAAGATACGTTACTTGCCGACTTAAAAGCTTTCCTAAGTGGCTGGCGCCACTAGGAATGGCGCCAATGTGTTTTTTGGCCTAGCGCCACTGCAACAGGCGCTAGGTTGTTCTTCTGTCTATAAATACAGAGCCTCCTCTAGTGTGAAAAGGGTTTGCCAACTCAGTTTGAAAACCCTCTTCTTCGAGATACAGAGCTCGTAGCCTCCTTAAACCCTAGTTTGTTTTAGGTTTTTCAAACCCTAGCCACCATACACCAAACCCTAGCTTCCTATACACTCACGTACACACTTATACACTCACACACACCCTTATACACTCACACACTAACCTCCAAAGCCTTTATTGAAGACTTGAAGCGCTGCAAACTGAAGCTCTCGAAGATCAAGACAAGTTCTTGAAGATCAAGACGAAGACTGAAGTGAAGACCGAAGCAAAGTAAGAAAAATAAAGCGCACAAAGCAAAGCAAATTAAAAAAGATACAAGGTAGGCTTTCTTTTTTACGTTTACGTATCTTCCCCCTCTCTCTTCTCGCTCTGAACCCACTTGGATTTTCTTCTATTTTAATCTCTTATCTTCTTCCGCCCCTTTCTTACATGCTTAAAATAAGGGAATTCACGGTCCATGTGTAGGATTAGGCCATTGGAGGTCATTGTGTCAGGGGCTTTCTTTTAGTCTAACCGGAGATCACGTGGGTTCGGCCCCCTTGATTATGTGGTGAAGCTTTAACCTTGTATGTTCACGACCCTAATTTACATTGTGCATATCATGATCTTACATCTCTCCAAAATCCGTTTTCAAACTTGTTTTCAAAACTTGCATCAAAACCGTTTTCAAAACTTGCATTAAATCTTCTTCTTCAAAACTTGTTTTCAAAATTACAATCCTAAGGTTATTCTAGTCTTTCCGTGGATAGGGTTGCTTTAGGAAAGTGTTACATTTAAAATGACCAATATGGTCCATATTTTCAAATCATTGTTGTTTTCAAAACCATTATCTTAAAGTGGTTCTAATATTCTTGTTGTTAGAATCGCTTTAGGAAAGTAAGATATTTTTATAGACTTTCCAAAAACTCTCTTTTCAAAAATCTCTCTTTCTAAAATTCTCTTTTCCAATACACTTTCTAAAAACTTTCTCCAAATCTCCTTCCAAAATTGTTTTCTAAAAACTCCTTTCAAAAATCTATTTTCCACAACTCTTTTTTCAGACTTCTTTTCAAAAAGCTTTCTTCCAAATTCACTTCCTAAAACATTCCCTAAGTTTTCTTCTTAACAACTCTTTCTTAAAAACCCTTTCCAAAAATCTCTTTTCTAAAAACTATTTTCGAAAACCTCTTTTTCCAAAAACTCTCTCAAAGTTTTTACTTTACAAAATCTCCTTTTTAACACTTTTCAAAAATCCCTTTCTAAAAACTCTTTTCTAGATCTCTTTCCAAAAATCTTCCTTCCTAAAAATTTACTTTCTAAAAAACCCCATTTTCTTGAAGTCCAAGTTACACCCTAGAGCCAACGATTAGGAAACCTTAACTTTCCTTTCCAAAAACATGATTTTCAAATCTTTATTTTGGCCTCAAACTGTAGGTTTCCAAATCCTATTTTCTACATCCAAGCCATATATTTCCAAAACCTATTTTTCACTCCAAAATCTAGGATTTTCAAAACTTTACTTTCCAAATCCATGTCAAATCTAATCTTTCCTTTAGGAAACCAAATCCAATCTCCCATTTAGGAAACTAGATTCAATCCTCCGTTTTTGGAAACAAATTCAAACCATCTCTTTTTAGAAATAAAATCCAATCCTTTGTTTTAGGAAGTAGGAATCTCAATCTTTCCTAGTCTAAATCTTTTCTAATCCACTCCTTCCTAATCTCATACCTCCGTAAGCCCTGAGTTTCCAAAACTTAACCTTTCAAATCCTTCCTTAAACTTTAAGCTTCTAAATCTTCTTTCATTCCAACCTTTATTAATTCCACACCTTTTCAAATTTTAACTTTCCAAATCTAAATTTTCAAATCTTTCTTAAACTCAAACCTTTCCTAATTTCAAGAATTTCTAAAACCCAAACTTTGAATCTTGCTAAAATTCTAAGCTTTCTAAATTTCAAATATTTCCAAATCCAAAACTTTCTAAATTTAAAACTTTCTTAAATTCAAGTTTTCTAAATTCAAAACTTTCTTAAGTTAAAACTTTTTAAATTCAAAACTTTCCCAAGATGTACCTTTCTTAAATCAAATTTTTCCTAATTCAAATCTTTCCAAAAATTAACTTTTTCTTAAAAATAAACTTCTTGATTTCAAAACTTTCCTATTTCAAACCCTTTCCTAAAATGAACCTTTTTTATTTCAAAATATTCCCAAATCAAAACTTTTCTAATTTGAAAACTTTCTTAAACCAAAACTTTCGTAAGGCAAAACTTTCTTAAATTAAAATTTTTCTAAAATGACACTTTTCTATCATGAACCTTTCCTAAACCGGAACTTTCCTAAATTAAAACTTTCTTAAAACAGAACTTTCCTAATTCGAATCTTTCCTAAAATATAACTTCCTTAATTTTTCAAATCCAATATTCGAGTCAAATCTTTCTAAACCTCAAGTCCTTCCTAAATCGTACCTTTCCTAAGTCTAGATTTCCTAAACCTCAATCTTTTCAAAATAAGTCCAAATCCTTCTTCCAAGTTTTATCTTTCCAAATCAAAATCTAATCATTTTAATTCCAAATTCTAGACTCCAATCTTCTATTCTAAGTTCAACGTCAACTCTTTTTCAAATCAAAATCTTCTATCTTCTATCGGACTCTTGTTCGAACTACGATTGGCCTGATTCCTCAAAAAGAATACGTAGGCAATCCTCATCGGTGCGGTCATAACTTTTTTCAAATCTCAAATTCCATAACTTTTTTCAAATCTCCAATTTCATAATCTATTTAAAACTTCCAATTCCAAAAATCTATTTTCAACCTCCAACTCTTTCTTTTAAAACTCAATTCTTCTTTTCAAATCTCTTTTCAAATCAAATTCAAGTTTCTTTCAAATTTATTTTCAAATTAAATCTTTTTCTTACACTTGCATATCATGCATCATGTTATATATATATTTTTTAAAAATTCTTTTCTAAAATGGATAGTTTTGGACATATATTAGTTAAAGACTCTCATAAGTGAATGTAGGATGAATAGATATGCAGGTACCGCAAGGGCGGGGTAGGGTGATGGCTTAGTGCGTCTTCCCTACACATAACCAACCTCCAAACCTAGGATCACTGTTTTCGAAAGACTAAAATAGAGTTATTTTCAAAAAAATAGCTTAAATATTTTCTAAAGGTTGCCAATCAACCTGTTTTCTTAAAAACCCTGTCTTGAGGAGGTATTTTCATTATCGTTTTCAAAAACCTTAAGTGTAGTCTTCGGATTGTACTTAGTTTTTAGGTGACATAACTCACCTTAATCAAGTTAGGTGGCGACTCCAAATTATTTTTCAAAAACCCTTAATTCAAATTAATTTTTCAATTCCAACCTAGACGTACTTATTCTTCTAGGAGGATGAGTTCTAACGAGAGAGTACAGTATTTTTTTTGCTTATGTATGTATTCCTTGAGTGCGAAGAATCTGAGTGCGACAGGGAGTGAAATATAACTATCTAACTGAGAGACTGCCTGGAAACAAATTAGAGAAGATAACAAAAAAATAAAGAGAGAGATAGCGGAAAATACATGTCTAGAGATGGAAAATATCATTGACCATAAAGCAGTCTAACAATAGTGACCAGTAAGAACGCAAATAAAAAGAGACAATAGAAAAATACATTTTTAGATAGAGACCCGTGAGTCTACAAAAAAGAAAAAAAAGAAAAAACAGACACATAGGGAAATAGAGACGACAACATATATAACAGGGAAGAGAGAACAATAATGCATGCTGGACGACTTTGTATGGGAATTGTAGTAGAAAGAGCACTGTAGTGAAGTTTTCTTTTTTTTTGGTGTGGTGGAGTTTGTTAGTTTTTGTTTTTGTAATATTTCTGATGGAGGGCATAACCGGTGGCATTAAGAAGAGATCTCAAAAGGTATTTTAGGAATTGATTTGACTCAAGAAAAAAAAAGAGAGATTTTCGGGCATAGAGTGAGATTATATAAACCAATTATTAATGAGAGTAATTTTAGGATATTTTGTGCTTCTTTCAACCAAAAAAAAAAAAAAAAAAAATTTCAAGTCAATTAAGTTTTAGAACTCAAACTTCTATAATATGAAATATAAAAAATTTCAAAAGTTTGGTATGAGAGAGGAGGGTTAGCCAGTGGTAGGAGAGCGATGGAGTTAATAAGCCCCATGGCAATCAAGATTGCAATAGTTTTGCCAACAATCAACTTCTTTCCTTTAGTTATTTTTTTGTGTTTCCTTATTAGAATTTCATTCTTTTAATTATTTTTTACAAATAAGTTTTAGTTTAATTATTTTTTATTTTTTTGTTTTTCTTTTTAAAAAAACAAAAGAAAAACGTTTAATTGGTTGGAGGAGGTAAGTGTGCCACGTGACATTATAATTAATTAGGATATTTAAAAGAATAAAAATTAAATTTTGAAGTGCTGAAAGAGTCCAACACGTTTGCATATGTATACGGTATAGATGACTTTTGATTACACAAATACCAGTGCTACAGTATATAGTGGACAATTTTCAAATAAAAAATTTCAAAAAATACAATTCTCCTTCAGATATTATGGGTTTCTTTCCTTCACGTGTCAGTCGTCTCAGCCCAGCCAAAACCCTTCTTCGACCAAATACACCATAGTTATCGTAGAACAGTTCCCTCTATCATGTAGTTCTTAAGAATTTTGCCCCTTTGTCGTTCTCACCGGAAATCCTTAACTCCATTTCATAGAGTATTAATCTTCAAAGAAGAAAATAATGGGAAAATGAGAGAATTTAGAAGGGGAAAAAAAAAAAAAGATTCTTCCATGTAACTTTATACTTTATAGTGAAATACCAGAACACAAATATGACTGTTTAAGAATTGATCAATTTTTTATTCTCTTCTAAGGACCAAAAAAAAAATAAATCTGCACGCCTATATCGTAATTCAAAAACGGTATAACGGAAGAATAAATAAATAAATGAAATCACAGAGGAAGAAAACATATCAATAGAAATACATCTATCAAGATGAAAAAGTTCATCCTCCTAAAAACCTCCTTCAACCTCATCCACAAAAGCCCAAAGATTCACGTCGGAGGATCCACCTTCCTTTGCAGCTTCCTTGACCAAAACTTTCCATTTTTTAGCAATCCTCCTAATTTCTTCACCGGTTTCTCCATCTCCTATAACCAATTCTATGTACCTCTTGATCTCATCGCCTTCAACTATTCCTTCTTCATTCACTGTCGCCCTCACCCCGGTCTTGGATGAGTCTTCTAAAAGCTTTGCATTGGTTGGTTGGTCTGCAAATTG